>BQNB010110824.1:0-22475 GCA_026074375.1 Tanacetum coccineum | reverse complement strand
AAAAGTCCATTTTACATGTTATTAAGCATCCTAAATGGTGATTTGCTACATAGAACTTATATATGCATAAAATCATAAATGTAAAGATATTAAGAGTTTTAGATGACCTTAATATGATGTAATGTGATGAACCACAATATCTAAACCCTTGTTTAGATATTAAACCAAAGCTTGCAAAGCTTAGAAAACTCTAGATTAGTTTGAAACCCTAATCTTCTTTTTCTTGCTTCAACACTTGTAAATGCTTAACCAATCCTTGTAAACACCTTAGGTCATCTTAGAAATGATGTAAGAATGTGTGTAAGTGTTGGAAATAAATTCTATATGGATAATTTATGTTAAGGGTTTTGAGCCGTGGGCTTATAGTAAAGAAATGAGAGAGTTTTTGTTGTTTTAAATTTTGAAAATGAGATGTGTATGTATTTTTTACTTGTGAAGACCTTATATATCCATAATACTAGTCAAAGGATGCACATAGAAGTCTTAAGACAAAGGGAGGGTTTTAAGGGAATAGTGGTCAAGTTCACTATTAGGGTTAGTAAGAAATATCTCTTGGTTTCCTAAAGATAAGAACATCCTATGAATTCTAGGAGATGTGTTTTGGAATTAGATATTATCTTTGTAATCCTAACTCCATATCCGGCCATATAGACACATGTGATGATATTTTTTGTAAATTTTGAGTATTGGGTACAATTGTGGGTATTTGTTGAAGCGTAGAAAAGTTTTGGTGGTTTCGGGAATGCCTAAACGTATTTTATCGCGAAACGTAAACACTTTACGCCACCAATAAAAATAAAATGAACAAAGTTAATAATTATCCGCAAAATAATTACTTAATACTTGCTTGATATAAACATTTAATTGTTTGATGCCCGTTTACATTGAATGATAATTTTTAGCTTACGCGATTTAACTTAACGATTACGATTTAAAAGTAAACGCGTACAATACTAAAAATAAATAATAAATTTATTTACGTCATAGAATGAACCTAAAACACGGGGTGTTATACTTTAGGATTTGTTTTAATGTTTATAAAAATGATAAGTTAGCTTATTAGAATAGCTTATTAAATCAGCTTATGGCTTTAGCTTATTGATTTCATGAAATCAAGGTTTTAGGGTTTTATATGGTGCGTATGGTTTAGGAAAACCATACTTGTGGGTTTAAGTTTTAGATGCTTAAACAAAAAGCTTATACATGATCCATAAGAGCTTATTAAAGATCTAAAACAAAACATGAGCTTATTGAACAAGTTATGAGCTTACTTGAGCTTGAAATGGGTCAAATATGGTAGAAATGGGTCGAATGGCTTTAAGATGATTCAAGGACTTCTCTTTTCTTAATCCTTAGCTTCCTAAATAGCTTAAACTTCTTCCTTGGCTTCCTTACTTCTGCTAGTACATGATTTAGAGGCGTGTGATAAGTTTTTGTGATGTTTTTGAAAGTGGGTGTGTGTTTCGCCTTATATAGGGCTAAAGGAGGAGTAGGCACCAAGTTTAATTGGTGTGGTGACCAAGATTACTTGGTGTGGTGGCCAAGGGCTGCCATAGGATGACTAGGATGAGCTAGGAAAGTAGCTATGCAAGGTGCTATTTGAAGTCATGTTAGGCCCCTCTATGAAAAGTGCAATACTAATTTTATCTTTGCTACACTTCATTAGGCAAATATAAGAATTGTATTTTGTCTAACATGAGAATGACTACTGGAGAATCTATTGCACTAGAAATTCAATTTGACCTTATAGTTGAATTACTTCCTAGAGTGAAGTTGGGTTTGGTGTATAACCCATAAAAAATGGTCGTGCTTAGCCTGAATTGAGCACCACTAGTGATAGTCTCATATTCATTCTCTAATTTGATTAAATGGCTCTTCCTAAATATGCCTAATGATAGTCTACATCGATAGACTTTGTATCTCATTAGGAGGTAATACTATAGCACCACCGCACCCACCAAAATGTCTTCTTTATATTTTTATTCTTTTTTTTTTTTTAGAAATTATTTTTTTTCTAGAAATTAGGCTTCTCCTTAGTCAGTTTAGACACAATGCACCTCACATATGTGCTTTAATGTTTCAAGATGACTACTTTTTCACATGTAATGCAATTATATGTCTTCATGATCTTGATGCTCAACGTTTAATTAGTTAGATTTTAAATGCATGTCCACAATAAGGCATTTGTCTTTTTCTAGCAATTAAGATAAAATATTTCTTAGTTTATCTAAATGGCACATGTTCCTAAATGCTAATATGTTTTACATGATGATTATATTTAAAATTATCATGTTTTGTATGCGTCATTTTACATGACTTACATGTTAATTGTACACCTACACTATATTACCTTGATATATGACAATTAACGTTTACATGCCATAGAGTCTTACACATTAATCTCGTTGATTATTGTGTCGATGCATGCTTAGATAAACTTATATGCATATATGTATATGTCTTATGCATCTAGGTATATATTTTCTCACACTAGAATATTTTTCTTCGCGTCCGTGTCACAAATCTAAAAAGTCAAAAGAGTCGTAAAATGGTATTATATCTCCTAGAGTCTTCACCCACACATTCCCTTAATCATCATCTCGCCTTCTTCCAAATAATCCACTCTTTCGTCAAGGAAAAGTTAGATACATATCTAACACTCCTCCAAGCAGGTTTGACAGCTTAAATATTTCATATGAAATATTCAAGTATCTTTAACTTGTGATCGTAAATGTTAAAGGTCATATCCGAAAGTTTATATTCAAGCCTTTTAACAACATATGTTAAAATGCTCTTCCTAAAGCTAAAAGCTTACATTAACCTTTGCGTGACAAAGGTCTTACGAGTTTCTACATAAGTGATTCGTAGCCTCTTTAATATACACATCTTAAGACTAGGTACTTTCACTTCCGTTAGTCCTTTCCATCCCATTAGGAATGTCACGATGGTTTATCATCACTCTCACCTCATACACAATGATGATCGAATATTATCCATCGATCTTAGAATAGAAAACTCATCATAATTTGTCGTCATTTCCTTTGCGATAATGTCCAAAAGGAAATATCTTCATCGAAAAAGTTTCGTCGGAAGATAACGTCACCGCCATCCTCACCAAACCACTCAAACGTAAACCTTTTTAAGTCTAGGTCTAGGAATGATGAAACAAATCTCATAGACGTGTCATTCTCATTTTAATAGTCTTGTTACTATTAAATACATTCCGATAAATCTCGACAACTTAATCATTTCATCCGAAATGTTTAAGCATTTTTAATTCGTGAAATGCAACTTAAAATGTCACTCATTGTTTATGTCTAAGTCATTTCACAAAAACCTCTATCACGCCTCTATTATTATATAGATGTTTAATATCTTCCGTCCACATTTCTGCTACCACCTTTAAGACAACTTCATACCTCGTCGTGTAACTGTTCTATGAACATTCGCAATACTCGAGAAGAGCTACATAACTTCGTGGATGAAGTTCATCGTATGCTAACTGTCATCCGTCATGACATTGTCAAGCTCATCGCTTCCATCTTTATTTTTCTTCATTTATTCTTTTTATTCCACAATTTAAGTCCGGATGAGTACGAATTAAAAAGGAAGGGAAAACACACCATCCTTTAACCAAATACTCTTAAGAACTCACATATGTGATTCTTATTCACTAGAAACCAACAATGTAAAACCAAATCATCCTTACCACTACCAATCTTGAGTCATCCACCTAGTCATCTTCACAAGAAGATTCACCATGTAACCATTCCCCACAAGTGAATTTCGCAATGAAATGCGTCTCATCTTCATTTCTCGACACTCATAAGCATGTGTGCCTATGTTGTCGAAAGTTAAGTGAATTTCATAATAAAATGCATCTCATCCTCATATCCTGACACTCATAAGCATGTGTGCCTATGTTGTCAAAAGTTAATTAAATTTCATAATGAAATGCGTCACATCCCGACACTCATAAGCTATTAGGAATTGAAGGCTTCTACAACTTAATGTTGTTGGTTCAAGTTTATGCTGCTGTTGAAGATTATAGAAAATAGTCTAAGTCATTAGTACTACTAATGTAATAGTTAGTGCTGCCAGTACAAAGTGTTAGTACTGCCAGTTTATTAGTACTGTTAGTATAATAGTTAGTACTGTTAGTTATATAGTTAGTACTGCTAAAGTGATATGCATGAGATATATTAGTAATAGATATGCATTGATCACTTGACGCGTTTTGTAAGCCCATTAGGGTTTCTTGGTGTATAAAAGGAACCATACGGCATAGTTAGAGATATGCATAGAATTGATATCTCATAGTTAGTTTTTATAGCTTCAAAGTTTTTCTTGTAACTCTATCACTATTTAGAGTGATCATTATATTGAGCCTAAAAGTTTAGTTTACTTGTGCGTTCATTGCTAATCTTCTTATTGCTTAAAGTCTAGATTCCGCATAGACTTTAAGTTATCTCACAAAGTTTCTTTCTTAGTAGTTTTGGATTTATCCAACACAACTAAGCTTTAACAAGCTAAGTAAGATTTGTTCAAAAGGGATCAACAAGTGGTATTAGAGCTTGTTGAGAAAATTTAAATAAGAAGAACACTACATCTATACAAGATCTCATATTCAAAGAGAAGATGGAGTCACAATCAGAAAATACCCAAACAGTGTCTGTACTAAAACTTCCAGTACTCAAAACTGGAGACTATGATCTCTAGAGCATGAGAATGAAACAATATCTTACTCACGTTGATTATGCTCTTTAGGAGGTTATTGTGAATGGTTATGCACCTGCTATTGCATCAGCTAGTGCTAGTACTGAAGGTCTCATTCCTCCTAAAACTGCTAAACAAAAGCTAGCAAGAAAGAATGAATTGAAAGCAAAAAGCACTTCTTTTGTTGGCCATTCCTGATGAGCATCTATTGAAGTTTCATAGAATCAAGGATGCAAAGACCTTATGGGAAGCAATCAAGGCCATGTTTGGAGGCAACAAATAATCAAAGAAAATGCAGAAAACCATTCTGAAGCAGCAATATGAGAATTTTGCTACATCAAGATCTGAAGGACTAGATAAAACCTATGATAGGTTTCAGAAACTCATCAGCCAATTGGAAATTCATGGTGAAGTTATCTCTCAGGAAGATGCAAATCTGAAGTTGCTGAGAAGTCTACCATCAGCTTGGAACAATATTGCTTTAATAATGAGAAACAAATCTGATCTAGACACATTGAGCATGGATGATTTGTATAATAATCTGAAGGTGTATGAATCTGAGATTAAAGGCCAATCAAGCTCAAACTCTCAAAATGTAGCTTTTGTATCTTCAGAAAACACTAGCAATACTAATGAAGCAGTTAATACTACTCATGAAGTTTCTACTGCTAGTTCACAGGGACAAGCTTCTTCCTCAACTTATGCTGATGATGTCATGTTTTCCTTCTTTGCTAATCAATCTAATAGTCCACAATTGGACAATGAAGATCTGGAGCAGATTGATACTGATGATCTTGAAGAGATGGATCTCAAATGGCAGGTGGCCATGCTTACCATGAGGGTGAAAAGATTCTTAAAGAAGACAGGAAGGAATCTGAATTTCAATGGCAAAGAAACTGTTGGCTTTGATAAGACAAAGGTTGAATGTTACAACTGCCACATGAGAGGTCACTTTGCTAGAGAATGCAGGGCACCAAGGAATCAGGAGAATAGAAATAGAGATGGTCCAAGAAGGAATGCACCAGTAGATACATCTACTACAAATGCCTTGGTTGTTTAAGATGGGATAGGTGGTGATTGGAGCTTCCAGGCTGAAGAAGACCACACAAACTTTGCTCTAATGGCCTATACATCTCAAGGTTCATCAAGTTCAGACTCTGAGGTACATACTTGCTCTAAGGATTGTTTAAAATCATATGAAACTCTTCAAAAATAGTATGATCAATAGCGTGAAGCTCTTAATAAATCTAATCTAGAAATAATAGGTTATCAAATGGGATTAGAATCATTAGAAGCTAGGATAGTTGTTCATGAAAATAATGAAGTTGATTATGAAGAAAATATTACATTTTTAAAATATGATGCCCAAGTAAAAGATATTTCTATAAAAGAGCTTAAAAGTCAGTTGGAAAATACTTTAAAAGAAAAAGATGATTTGAAGCTTAAACTAGAAAATTTTGAGACATCTTCTAAGAACCTAACTAAACTGATGAATAGTCAAATAAGTGCTAAAGACAAAACTGGTCTTGGTTATGATAGTCATGTGAATGAGAGTGAAGTACTTAATAATGTGGCTGATAGTGTGTTTGACAGTCATGAAAGTGATGGGGATAATAATCAAGTAAATGATAGGTTTAAAAAAAGTGAGGGATATCATGTAGTTCCCCCTCCATACACTGGATACTTCAATCCCGCAAGAGCTGATTTATCCTTTGCTGGGTTAGATAAGTCTATAAGTCTAAAGTGTGTGAAACTATTACTAGTAAGGATAGTTTGGATACAACTACATCTGAAACCAGTAAGGATAGTTTAGAAAAGCCTAAATCTGTTAGGTCTAGTGCTCCTATCATTGATGAGTAGGAGTCTGATAGTGATGATGACTGTGTGATTAGACCTTTAAGTGATCAGAATAAACCTAGTTGCACTAAAATCAATTTTGTTAAACCAGTTGAAAATACTAGGAAATATGTTTTTGAACAACACACATATAGGCAAGCTAAAAACCTTAGAAAAAGTCAAGATTCTTGGGTTGACAAAAGAAATTGGAATGGAATAATGACTCAGAAACTAGGGAATGGTTTTGAGTTTAAGAAGAAAGCTTGTTTTGTATGTGGAAGTCTTAACCATTTAATCAAGGACTGTAACTTTTATGAGAATAAAATGGTAGGAAAATCTGTGTTGAATAATGAGGGTAAGGTTACTGGTCAAAGGGAAGTTAGACCAGTATGGAACAATGCTCAGAGGGTGAACCACCAAAATAAATTGACTCACCCACATCCTAGAAGGAATTTTGTTCCTTCACCAGTAATAACAAACTCACGCAAAGTACCAGTTAATACTGCTAAGTAAAGCTTCCCAAGAGCAACAGTATCAAATAGTACTGTCAGAGATGTTAATACTGCTGCATCTAGACCAATTGTGAATGGTGCAAAACCAAGTTCAAATATTTTTCATAAGTCACATTCACCAGTTAGGAGGACTTTTACTCAAAAAGCAGCACCTAAAAACAGTGTTTTAAAAGGAAAAGTTAATACTGCTAAGGTAAATCATGTAACTACTGTTGGGCCAAAAGCAGTAGTTAGTGCTGCTGAGGGAAATGGGAAAAATGTTGTTAAGTCCTCAGCATGCTAGATTTAGAGACCAACAAGAAATGTTATTGACCATATCTCCAAAGATAGTGGATCATACACTCCTAAAAGATTTGACTATGTTGATCCACAAGGCAGACTCAAGTCAGTAGTGGCTTGGGTCCCCAAGAGAAACTAATTCTCTTATTTTGAGTGCAGAGTAATCCACAATATACTTTACAAGTCGCCACCGGCCACAATCTCACGCAACAACCACCACTGACCACCGCCACCGTTTGCACCAACAGCAAGGGTGCGTTGGTCGTTATTGTCACTCAGGGTGCGTTTGGATTATAGTAACACAAGAATTGTTGTTTTGGTGAATAAAAAATCAGTCAGGGTGCGTTTGGTTAAATGAAAGTACCATAGGGTGCGTTGGGTTTGGTTTTTCAACCGCAAGGGTGCGTTTGGTTTTTATATCGGCACCAAAGGGTGCGTTTGGCTGTGTAAAACAGACATATGGGTGCGTTTGGCTGTGTAAAACAGCCATATGGGCGCGTTTGGTTTGCTGAATAACACCCAAGGGGTGTGTTTGGTTTTGGCAGATTTGGACCAAGGGTGCGTTTGGCTGTGACAGCCCAAGAGGGGTGTTTGTTTCCGGGTTTAACAACGAGTAGGGTGTGTTGGTTGGTTGTTTAACAGTTTCGGGTGTGATTGGTTCTATTTGGTTTTGTTTCTTTTTGTTATTTGTTTGATTTAGTTTAGATATATATATTGAAACACGCGCGTACTTTGCAACACAAATTGATTGAAAAGTGGAAAACGTTGAGTTTTGGTAAAAAAATGGAAACGTCGTATAAACGGCAAGGTCATGCCGAAATTTCTAAAAATTTCTTATACTTAGTAAACTTTCATTTAAAGTTTATATTATTTTAGAAACCCGATAAAATGACAAAGTTATATAGTTTTTAAGATTAATAAAATCGTGAATTTACGATAAACCGGATGAATAATCGAAACCATAACTTTTACAAACGAGATAACTATTTTAACTAAAAACCGTCAAGAAAAACTAAATACTAAATTATAAAATATTATTTTATAATTCTCGACTAATAGACAACATGATAAGTTTTGTAAAAACTTTAAGAACGCCATTTATTTAAATTCGTAACTTTAAAACGTGTGTTTACTTTTATGCAAGTACGTTTTATTAATTTAATTAGTGATTTCCGAACATGTGTCAAATTATTTTGTTTCAATTATTTTTATCACGTTTTCTTATAAAATAACTATGTAAAGAATTATATACCTTGTTATTTTATTTGATTGTTTAGTCTTTGATATATAATCACCAGATGAATGAATATTACTCGATCATTTTTTTCCATTAAGTAATAGATACGAATAAATTACACACCTTGCTTTTACTTTTAGCGATTTATTTATTTAATAACCAACCCACCAAACTATTACAACAATAAATCCTAAATCTTTTATCAACGTGTCGTGTTGACCATCATTCTACTAGTGGGATTTAACCGATAAGATGAACCGTAACTTCCCGGTCGAGCCGTTCCGTTTTCCGTTTGTGTTGTGCTTAATATGTGCACTTCTGTCAATCGTTCTTCATCATCAAGGTGAGTTCATAACCCCACTTTTTCTCTTTTAATTGTTTTCATAAACTGTTTTCGGGGTGGAGAATACCGTGATCTATTTACTACATAAACTTAATGATTTCTATACGTAAGCGTTACATAGATTATTTTTAGACTAAAGCTTGAATTGCTTTCTACATGATATTAATCTGTGAATACCTAGAAACCAAGATTTTTAGACATGATTGTTTACTACGGACACAAGAGTTTACAAAGTGTATGCTATCCAGATTTCTGCCTGAATTTTTATTGCTAAGGATACCTAATTGTTCGAGAAGTCCCAATTATCATGAACCGTTAATTGCTAATGTAGTAAGCGCGAGTGTTATGGATAGATCTATCGGACTGGCAATCCTCACATTCCTGGGTCACTAGATTTGATTAAGGGCATTTAACATTGAGAGGTGTTCGGGGTTGCAAGCATCCTATATTCCGATTGGGGCAAAAATCTAGTTAAGGCTTCGGGGTCATGAGCTTAGTGCAATAATACAAAGTGTTGGACATGATGAATGTGTTTCTCTTGTCTACCTTACCTATTTTGACTATGGAATTACGTACATATCTGCTATATTTGTTTTGGACTTCAGAATACGTAACTTATCCACCATACCTAATCCCTTGTGGTCCAACTTTAATACTACTTGATTTACAGAATTACTACTTTGGATTCGGATGGATTTCGGATAGATTTCGGAAATAACACTTTTAAATGTTGTAACGCTTGTTTTTTCTTGAAATATTCTTAAACTATTTCATCTGCTTTTTTGTTTTTACTTAAACATAATGACTCACCAACATTTTGTTGACGTTTAGCGTGTATTTTCTCAGGTTTATTATTTGCTAGCTAGCATTGTGAGCATTCGAGTCGCGCGGATATATATATTGAAGGCTTAATAACTTTGTATACCATTCGACAAAAGATTTAAAATAAAGCAAAATGTTTCTATTGCATTATAAATGAGATCCTTTGTAAACTCTGATTTTAATATAACGAATGTGAAATTTATTTAAACGTCTCTTTTGAGGTCGTTTTCTGTGACTTGTACTTTGTGCCTTAAAGTCGCACCCCAATGTTACTATTCCGCTGCCGTCCGATTTTGGGGGTGTGACAGAGTGGTATCAGAGCACTCGTTATAGCGAACTAGGTCGTTTTCAATTTAAGAGTCATTCACCATTGTCCGATATCCGCGCGCACTTGCTCCCAGGTAACTTATATGCTCCCTTTTGCATGCTTATTGATATTATATTAATAATGAATATATAATGCTTGGTTATTATTTTGCTCTCATACGTCTATCTTATGACGTCATACTGTTTGCCTTATATCGGTCAGTTATATATTGACCACTCCGACTATCGCGTACTTCCTGTTTTCTTATTTTCTCCCTCGAACGTCAATACTAGTATTATATATAGATACTCGTACATATGTGCATAGTACTATGGTAAGTCTTAATAAGTTCTTTTACTTCAATATTATATGAGCGTTGCGATGATCTCTGAAACATTAACGTGACTTTATTTATTTCCTTTTTGATAATATTGACATTCGGTGTACTTTGTCAATTCCACTAGTTATTTTATTGTTCGACTTCGAGTTTGAACACTCTCTTTATGCTTTTGAATCGTATACGTTGCTTCGTAATCTATTGTTTTGATATTGTGTTTTTGTGCCGGCGATACTTAAGTAGGATGATTTATAATCATCTTATTGAAATGAATTAGGACGCTTCTTCATTTGAATAAGGAAATTATAAATTACCGAACCATAAGTTTATAAATTCTTACTTACAAGGATGGGGACGCCTCTTTTTGTAAGTGACAAATTATGAATAAGTGGGCTTATGTGTATCCGACATAGCGTGTGTTCGTCCGTATGAATCATCCCTTAGGCTATGAACTTCTTTTGACTCGTGATTTGTTATATGGGTTTTTCCGAATGTGTATTGACCGCCGCGAACTTGATAATCTAGTTTTGATCTAAAGAATGTTGTACCTTCAGGAGGTTTGACTTGTCTATTTGAAAAAGCTACAATAGATGAGTCTAATTTATGGCATAGAAGGCTTGATTATGTAAACTTTAAAACTATGAACAAACTTGTGAGGGGAAACCTTGTTAGAGGTTTGCCTTCAAATATTTTTGAAAATGACCATACATGTGTTGCTTGTCAGAAAGGAAGCAGCATAAAGCCTCATGTAAAACCAAGACTGTGAGCTCTATTTGCAAACCTTTACAATTATTACATATGGATTTATTTGGCCCAGTTTCAGTGAGGAGTATAAATAAAAAGACTTACTGCCTAGTTGTCATTGATGACTTTAGTAGATTCAGTTGGGTTTTCTTTTTGGCCACTAAGGATGAGACTCCTGAGATCCTCAAGAACTTCATAACTGGCATAGAAAACCAAATAAATCATAAGGTTAAAGCAATCAGATGTGACAATGGAACTGAATTAAGAGTAAGGTGGGATTATGAATGATTCTGTGAAATAGAAGGGTATTAAGAAGGAATTTAGTGTTGCTAGGACTCCTCAGCAAAATGGTGTTGCTGAGAGAAAGAATAGGACACTAATAGAGACAGCTAGGACTATGCTAGCAGATTCCAAATTGCCAACTACCTTTTGGGCTGAAGCAGTTAATACTGCTTGCTATGTCCAAAATAGGGTGTTAGTTATCAAGCCTCACAACAAGACCCCTTATGAACTTTTTCAATGAAGAACAACCTTCCTTTAGCTTCAGAGACATTTGGGTTCCTGTTACAATCCTAAATACCGTTAGATCACCTAAGGTAGTTGATGGAAAACTGAAATCTGATGATGGTTTCTTTGTTGGATACTCTATCAACAGTAAAACATTTAGAGTGTTTAACACTAGAACCAAAATTGTAGAGAAGAAACTGCACATAAATTTTCTTGAAAACAAACCAAATGTTACATGAACTGGACCTAACTGGCTGTTTGATATTAATACTCTAACCATGTCTATGAATTATCAACCAGTTTTTGCAGAGAATCAAACTAATGGTCATGCATGTACCAAAGCAAATATTGATGCAAAACAAGCTGGAAAAAAGACAGTTCCTGGTCCACAATATGTACTGCTACCATTTTTGACTTCTGATTCTCAAAGTCCAAAGAGCTCAGAAGATAAGGTTGCTGATGATGATGATAGAAAGAAGAATGGAGTTCTGGATCCAGCAAAAGAAGGTGACATGAATGGTTAAGGGGAGGCTACTAACACTAACATCACTAACAAACTTAATACTGTTAGTTCACCAGTTAATGTTGTTAGTTCATCTTTTACTACTGTGGATCCAGGAAGAGAAAGAAACCAAAGGAATGAGTTTGAAAGTGTGTTTGGACAAGACAAGGATACTAATGGTAACAGCTCCTGTAGGATGTTCACTCATGTTTATGTTGTTGGATCCTCTTATGAAAATCTTGGTGGTTCAACTCCTGTTAATGCTGCTACTTTTCCCAATGATGATCTTCCTACTAATCCTCTCATGCTTGATTTGGAGGATACTGCTGATGTTCAAGATAATAGAATCTTTACTGGTGCATATGATGATGAAGATGTGGGTGCAAAGGCTGACCTCAACAACTTGGAAACAACCATGAATGTCAGTCCTATTCCCATAACCAGAATTCACAAGGATCATCCTAAAGAACAGATCATTGTAGACATAAACTCAGCTACTCAAACAAGAAGAATGACCAAGATGTCTGAAGAACATGCTATGGTCAGTTACATCAACAAACAGAGAAGAACGAACCACAAAGATTATCAAAACTGCTTATTTTCCTGTTTTCTCTCTCAAATAGAACCCAAGAAGGTGATTCAAGCTTTGACAGATCCAAGATGGGTAGAGGCAATGCAAGAGGAGCTGCACCAGTTTAGATTAAAAAAGGTTTGGAGATAGGTTAATTTACCCAAAGGCAAACATGTCATTGGAACAAAATGGGTCTATAGAAACAAGAAAGATGAGAGAGGAATAGTAGTTCGAAACAAGGCAAGACTGGTTGCACAAGGTCCCAAGAAGAAGGAATTGATTATGATGAGGTTTTTGCTCCTGTTGCTAGGATATAAGCAATCAGGTTATTTTTTGCCTATGCATCATTTATGGGGTTCATTGTGTACCAGATGGATATGAAGAGTGCATTTTTATATGGAACAATATAAGAGGAGGTGTATGTGTGCCAACCTCCTGTTTTGAAGATCCATATTTTCCTAACAAAGTTTACAAGGTAGAAAAAACTTTATATGGTCTACATCAAGCTCCTACAGCATGGTATGAGACTTTGTCTACCAACTTATTAGAAAATAGATTTTGAAGAGGGATCATAGATAAGACTTTGTTTATCAAGAAGAACAAATGTGATATCATGTTAGTGTAGGTGTATGTAGATGACATCATCTTTTTTTTTGGGTAAAGGGTTACCCCGGTAAAGTATATTAATCACAAAAACGTTTAAGTACAATGGAATGCGGCTGAAGGGAGCTTACTTTCTTCTTAGGGTTACAAGTAAAGCAGAAAGATGATGGAATCTTCATCAGCCAAGACAAGTATGTGGCTGATATATTGAAGAAGTTTGATTTTGTCACAATGAAGACAGCAAGCACTCCAATTGAGACTAACAAGGCATTACTCAAGGATGAAGAAGCTGAGGATGTGGATGTTCATTTATACAGATCAATGATTGGATCATTGATGTACTTGACAGCTTTTAGGCCTAACATAATGTTTGTTGTTTGTAATTGTGCAAGGTTCCAAGTTACTCCTTAATAGTCTTATATTCTTTATAGATGTGAAAAGGAATCTTTAGATACTTGAAAGGCCAATCCAAATTGGGCCTTTGGTATCCTAGGGATTCACCATTTGACTTGGAAGCTTTTTTTGATAGTGATTATGCTGGAGCTAGCCTTGACAGGAAATCCACAACAGGGGGTTGCCAATTTCTTGGCAAAAAGGTTGATTTCATGGGCAATGTAAAAAAAGCAAAATATAGTTGCCAATCCATTACGAAGCAGAGTAGTTGCTGCTGCAAAATTGTTGAGGACAGGTGTTGTGGATTCAAAATCAAATGCTTGATTATGGGTTCAATTTTATGAAACATAAGATTTAATTGATAATGAAATGCACCATTTGTATTGTGAAGAATCTAGTGTTTCTTCTAAAACCAAGCACATTGAAATAAGGCACCATTTCATCAGAGATTCTTATGAGAAGAGGCTCATTCAAGTGATTAAGATACATACAGATCACAATGTTGCAAATCTTCTCACAAAGGCATTTGGTGTTAGCAGGTTTAACTTTTTGATTGCTAGCATTGGATTACTTAATCTCTGAAGATGTGTTTGTTAGACTAATGATTAATATGGTTTGGAGATCAGTTAAGCTTGTTAAGCTTAACTGAGTAAGAGAATAACTTATTAAGAAAATTGAGCTTATTAAGAGCTTATTTAGTTGAAACAGTAACAAAAATAGTTGAAATTTAAAACACGGATTAAACTTTTAAAACTGAATTTCATTAATATAAAAGAGATTACATTACATTGAAAAGAAGATTACATAAGTTGATTACAATAAGCTGATTAAAACAGTAAATAAGCTAAAGCTAAAATTACACTACTCCTAGATATATTTCTTGTGAGTGAAGAGCCCCTATTTATAGGCAGATGAAGAAGGTTCTGGGTCTTCATTGTGTGTTTCTTTTGTGAGAGGAGTGGAGAATGATTCCTTGATCTACAATCTTGGTCGTGTGATCATTCTTGCTCAACACTTCTTCAACTCTTGTCCCTTGGATTGAATGTGTGTGCTCTTGGATTGCCACGCTGGCACGATGATGTTGACAGGAGTGGGAGTGATAGTGATTGTGTACGGAGTAGGTGCAGGGGAAGTGAGGTGGGGGATGAATGAACAGTAAAAGGGATTGGGCGGTAAAATTTGTTATCACTTTGACTTTTTGACCGGGGTTATTGGGAGGGTTGACTTGGGCCAGGGTTAATAACAAAAGGGTTTGGGCCGGGTATTCGGGATTGGGCCCGGCTTGGTTTAGTTATAAGAAGGTTAACGGGTGTTAACTCTTATAAATAAGAGTTAACACCGTTAGGGTTTAGGGATTATTTTTGTAACTTTGTTTGACTTGAAGGGTTATTTTGGGAATTTTTGATTTTGTCTTTTTGTGTTGACCATGTTTGACTGAAGGTTGACTTGAGTTGACCACTGTTGACTTTTGATAACATTCTCCCGGCTCTTTATGTGCTCTTTCAGTTCCCGTGTCGGTTTGTTCGGATATTTAACCGTTTTCTTGAGATTTTTGCAATATCCGTACCTACACAATCACAAAGACAAAACAAGCAATATTCAAGCATTTTAAGCACAAATTTGTCTTTTTAGGGCCTATTTTGATATAAAACGGATATGTGTTTTCACACATATCAAAATTCCCCAAACTAAGCGATTGCGTGTCCTCACGCAATATTTAGGTCAATAACAAATACCTCAAAACTTTCCCAACTAAACATTTGAAAAGTAGCAAAGACTTTTGTGGGAAAAATTAAGAAATCACAAGTTATAAAACACCCCATTTCCCCATTTTTCTAAAACTTTTTCAAAAGATTTTTTTTTTCATTATTATTTTTTTAATAATATAACTGAGATTATTTTGACTTTCGTTATTTCCATAACTGTTAGGGATCTAGAAAACGTTGCCATTTCGTTCGAGATATTGCCCACCAAAAAATAAATTCATCGTCCCGACTTTTCAATTATCAACAAACCCAAGCTTAAAACAAAAATCACAAAGATAAATATCAGTAGGATGCTAAACTAACGTACTATATTTGCACTTGTGAATTTTTACTCCCGACATGTATTATTGCTTAAGGGATTGTGCTATCTTGAATTTCAACCATGCATTTCAACTTTCTGCAACATACTATGTTTTACGTTTACCTATAGAATATGAGTTAAAGGCGTAGATAATTCCAAGTAGCGACTTTCGTTTCGGCCACATCCCAACCCTTAGGCTAGTGACCAGGCTTTTGACACCACTAAGACTAGTATCGGGACGCACGGGACCTTAGGTTTAAAAAATCTCAGGTTTCCCGAATATATCATAGCTTATAAAATAAATAGTCAAATTGCCAAAGAGCATATTTGAATTTAAACAAAAAGAAGTCTATTTATTTATTTAAACCTTACATATTATGACATTTTATGCAATTGTAACCTCGACCTTTAGAAGGCTGAAACTCGGTTGTGTGCCGGCAAGATGCAAACTTTTATCAGTCTCGGATCTTTATTCTTTCTATGGGCTCTTCTTTAGAAGATACACATCGTTGTGAGCCGACAAGATTGGTAGTTAACTTTTATCAGCCCACAGCTTTTATTTTTTTATTTTAATTATTTTATCATCATTTGTTTTCTTTTCTTTTTTATTTAAAGAAAAATTCCTTTTTGAAAATACAAGTATAATTGATTAAGATTATAATTTCTGCTCATTTAAAGTTGGTGATTTAAGTGTTATTTTCCAAAACCAGCAGTTATTATCGGTTAAGAGGGCTTATGTGGAGAAAAAGCAAAAAGTAATACATGAGCTTAAGATTCTCCAAATATCTTTGTTTAGCTCCTCTACATACTTCAATCTATCATTTTTTTTGTTCTTTGAATATATCGCGAACGCTTAGCCTAAAAGGTTAAGGAACAAGCTAGAGCTCAACACGCTCGATCGGGTCAAAATGTACTCTTATTATACCCAGCAAGAAAGTCAAAATTGTGACAAAAACACTTATTTTATTTTTGAAAAATTTTAAATTTTTTTCATTTTTTGAAAATTTTTGGTAGGAAAACGAGGTACGTGAGAACAACGGGTAAAAGTAGGCACGATAATATCAAAGATATACTACCCCTTACTAAAATCAAACATTGTCCTTAATGTTTCCTAGCCTAAGACTTAAAAACCCCATACTAGAGCTCAAAAAGGTCGAATGTATAACTCAACATGAAGAAAGTATCAAAAATCTTTAGCCGGTTTATTAGGTGTGCTATCAGATTATAGTTAGTCCGATATAATCTTTAGGATATCGGATTTTCCCCAAAACTATAGCAAGCAAAGGCTAGGAAAAGCTTGAGTGGACCGGACAAAACATCGGAACACGGAGAGTCTTCAGAAAATTTGGGTTATCTGCAAAACAATCCACAAGTACAAACAACAGAAGCACAAGGAACGAAGAGTACAAGGCCATCCTTCACAACATATTAGGAGCTAGAAAGAGAATAGAAAAGTGGATAAGCATGGGGTGCCTCCCACGAAGCGCTTTGTTTTTGGTAACCGAGTCACATAGCTTGACTCGATCCCTGAATCCATTTGTCCTTAGGAAGAGTAAATGAAAGAGAAAATCGCAATCAGGCTTCATTAATGTTTGGACAAACATTAAAGCACATGAATGTTCCTCCTGATTAGATGCCACGGTTCTTAAGTGGAGATGTCAGGGTCAAAATGGTGTCTTCATTTTTGTGGAAAGAAAGTAAAGGAGAAACCTCAGGGTAGGTGACAAATTTGAAGGAATTGTCTATCTTCATCATTAATCTCACCTCCCTGGGTCAAACATTCATCTTCATTAAGCTCAACAACATTGTTTATTTACTGGTGCATTCTCGGCTCAATATTTGAAGGTTAAACGTTCCATGATGTGGTCAACTTTGTTAAGCAAGTTGTCAATAATGTCCTCTTCCGAGTCAAAATCACTTTCAACACCTGGTGGTATCGAATCATCTGGTCCGGAAAATATATTGATCTCTTCCCTATTGGGGTCACTATCCTCAGTGGGAAGAGACTCGATGATTATATGAGAATTTTTCGGTGACTGGGAAGATGAATTACTGCATAGCAACGACATTCGATTGATGTAATCCTCATGCTCTCTAACAATTCCTGGAGGAATCGTGATAAGCTCACCGGTGAACTCATGGTGAAGAGGATCACTTTTGGGAGAAAAGGTTATCAAAGGTTCATTCTCTAGTTCATTCCTAAGTTGTTGTGGTTCATGATCGAAAATCTCTTTGGGAGAAAGATTATGGGTAGTATCATCACTAAGCAAACTCTCAAGATAGGTTACGTCTCCTTCTGAGTCAAAATAAGCCTTCCAATATGTTATAGGGAACTCGTTGCTAGGAAAAGCATCAGGTCTCATCAGTATCGCCTCCATGGGATTGGAAACATTCAACCTTATTGGAAAAAGGTGTGTGAGGTAAAACTGGCTCATCAAAAACTTTGGAGTTTTCGTTCTCGACATCTTCTTCCATCTCGTTAAAGAAAGGATTTTCGTTGATGGAGTTGAAATTATCTTCAATTTCAAATAAAGAGTTTGAATAAATTTGAAAATTTTCTTCATGAACATCCTTCTTAAGAATTGAATCGTCATTTTATCGGTGGAAATAGGTTAGGAAAAGTGAATTCATCGGCGAATTCCTCAAGAAGATTATCACTAGTCTTTACCGGAGAAGAACTAGGAAAAAGAGCGTCGGAATGACTAGTGGTACTGCCACTAATGCTCATCTTTTAAAAAAATCAATGATAGAAATAGCGTGAGCAAATTTCTATATTTCTTGTTTTCTTTTTAAAATTTATCAGCATTAAAAGACAAGTCATCAATTCCTATCGTAATGTTAATTTTTCCTCGTATAAATCAATGAGAGCTTTTGCAGTGCGAAGGAAAGGTCTCCTAAAATTTATAGGGCACTCTCGGTTAGGGTTTTAAAATTAACCACACAACAAAATCAGCAAGAAAAGTGGAAACCATCAACTCTTAACTACAACTCCCCGACTATGCCCATGGGGTGTTAACGGAAACGGTTAGCAAGCTTCGAGTGTCATTCGGGTGGGCTCAAAGCTCCAGCCCAAGTTGCTTGTAGATAGAATGAGGCAAAAGAGTTTATGCTAGCTCGGAATCATGCTTAAAGCATTAGTCCTATCAAGTTCATGTAGAGCAATGGATTAAGAAATTTTCATGGTATCTATCGAGCTTCTCGGGAACTTTTTCAGATGAAACCCCCCCCACCCCACCCCCACCCCCCCCACCTCCTCCCCACCCCCCCCCCCCGTGGCCGAGAAATCAGGAATTTTCGGTTGTAATAGCAATTTCCTCAAGCTTCTCTTTGGTTCTTAATAAAGTCGCTTAACCATTTGTTGATTTCGGCATTTTCGATGGAGAGCATATTTTAAAACAATTTCTAAACGGAGTTGTTTAAACAACTTACATCCTGCTTTGTCTGAGCATGGGTGTATCTGTTCCTCTCTCACTTTCAATCCTCTCGGGGTCATGCGAAGTTAAGGTTGATATGAATTAGGCTCTTGAACAGTTTTCTTAGATCTTGGTTTTGGAATTTCAATAAAAAATAGAATATTGATCTCCAGAGGTGGGGTCTTGTGCGTACTTTCTGAACTTGTTTTGCACTTTGTCCATTGAGTCTTGGGTTTCGTTCTGTGTTCCTTTAGAGGAGTAGGAAATAACGGAGTAGGAACAGTGGAGTCGAGGTTCTTCACAAGTTTTCAGCCTTCGTGTGGTGATAGCATTAACATGCTCGCGAGGGTTAGTCACGGTTTGACTTGGAAGAGCACCTGATCTCGAGGTAGAGGCGGTATTGCTATTGTGATAATTTTGCATAAAACTTAACATCATGTTTTGAAAATCATCTTGCTTCTTTTGAGAATCATTAAAGCTCTTTTGAAAATCATTTTGATTCTTTGAAAATTATCCGATTTCATTTGCAATTGGTCATATTAGCATACACTTAGCCGTCGTAATAGGCTCAAATTTAGAGATTGTCACGGAGCTTGTTGAACGGAACTGTTAAGTCGGAGCTTTATGGTTTAGCCCGAGTTAGCTATCCCTTGGCTGAACTTGTTCCTTTGGTTATTATTCCCTTGATTCCTATTGTACCCTTGGTTTTGGTTATACCCTTGATTTTGATTGAAACGGTTTTGGTTGTTTTGAATCGAAGGAAAACCAGGAGGTCGGATTTGGTTTGAAACCATCGGAGGTCTAGAATTGGTATTTCTTTGATTAAAATTGGCTGCAGCAACTTGTGAAACGTACTCTTGAATGTTGTCTCGATAATTGTTGCCATCGGTGGCTGGACAATCTTGCTATAAGAATGGAGGCACCTCCACAGTTACAAAACTCTGCTCGGACGCTTTTACGGGTGCGGAGCTTGGGCCTTTTTGCTTGGTCGATAAGCATAGTTTCATCATAATTGTAGTTCAGAAAACTTCGGTTGTAAAGCAACAACATCTGGTGAAAGATTCGGGGGTAGATGAATTCAACTCACTTTAGCAACGACTGCCTTGTTTCGTGAATTAAGAACCTTGGATTTACTCTCGATAATTCTCAAGCATTCACGAGGCATCTTATCCAAAAAGTTTCCACCCGCAGCAGAATTCAAGGTATCTTGATCATTAGCATTCAAAGCATTGTAAAAACGTATCTAATATGATGTAATTCTGAAAATCTTGAGTTGCATTCACTAATTAATGTCATTAAATCGATCCCAAGCCCCCCCCTATAAAACGAAACCGTCAAAATCTTTTTTGAAATCTCGTTATTTCTTTACGGAATAATTTCGATTTTTAATGATAAATAAAATATTAATGAATATTGAAACAATATCATCCCATTCTCAAAATTGATCGATGATTTTCTTTTTCTAGCCATTCCGGGCTTAACCTATCAATATTAAATTTAACAAGCATGAATCAAAATTGACTTGCTTTGCATTTCCTTTCAACTCTACGTTTCTTTAATCTAAATTAAAACCTTATTTTATCTTTTCAACAAAACATAACTACCACAAAAATTAAATCAATAAATAACCCCCATCAACAACACCCACCAACTCCAATCAACCGTACATAACCCAATAAAAAACAACCCCCACCCCCCCCCCCCCAAAAAAAAAAAAAACCAAAAAAAAAAAAACCAAAAACCCCCCCCCCCCAAAAAATAAACATTATATAAAAAAACATATACAACCACAACAATAATAGAATTTTTTCCCCCCCCCCCCCCCCCCCCCCCAATACCCCCCCCCCCCCCCCCCCCCCCCCCCCCCCCCCCCCCCCCCCAACATCCTCGTACCCCTCGTGGGTGCTTGGAGCATTGTGCCATAGTCGGTTAGGGCGGGGATTATTATCCATCGGAAACTAGGGGAGGATTAACAAAAGGTTCTTCTTAATGAAATGTTCTACAACATGCTGTTGGCTTGTTTGATGGTTACGGTAGGGTTTGAGAACGAGTGTTGCATGCACAAAGCAGTACAAGAAAATTTAAACTAATTTTTTTTTAACAATCTATTTTAACGGATAACGAGATAGACAACTTGAACCAAATAATCAAATTTACTTCACGGTAGCTCTTAAAAATTTTACTTTTTAAGGTGAGCCGTATTTCGTAAATGACTCAACTCGAGCAAGTTTTTAATCTTAGATTCGAGTTAGGGAACTTGCTAATGGATATTACCTCAAATTAAGGTATTATTGGTTGGTGTTCTTTATCAACATTGTTTATTTATTTATTTTTATTATTATGGACTTTATTGACAATTTTTTATATTTTTGATATTTTTTATATGATAATTATACTAAAGAAAGTTAAAATATTTTTTTACTTTTTGTATTTTATAATTTTTTTTAACAAAAACAAAACTTTCAAAAATGAAAGGGTCTTCAAATCACGATCAACAAACTTCAAACGAGAGAATCTTAATCACAAATCCCCGGCAACGGCGCCAAAAATTGATTCGTGAGAATATATATATATGTAATAATAAAATATATAATATTATGGAAAATTACCAGTTTACCCTTGAGGACAAAGGTGAAAAGGAAAATCTTCACAAATATATATAATATAATACGTATATAAACCGGGAAGTATGATTCCCGGGTCGTTATCTCCCAACGACTTGTGAAATTGAAACCACGTTAGATGCTCGGACAATGATTTGAATTGAAGACAAAGATTGATTTGATTATCTACCTTTAAAAATTAAAATTTACAAATTACAACAATTAAGCATTAAGACAAATAACGGGAAACCAAAATTTAACTAAAAATGCAAAACGGGATCCCTAAACGGAGATCAAAAATCCTAAATTTCTAAAATTAAACCTAACTTAAATATTTCTTTTTAAATGGACTCTATTTAACTAATAAGTAAGTTTAAAGAAAACTAGAATAAAAACTGAGTTGAAATGAGCGTTTAAAACACGAAAAACGAGAACAGGAACGAATCTCGTTCTTTAAAAATTGAAATTTTGCAAATTAGACCCTATGAAAATGAAACTAATTTTCCTATAAACTTAACGATAAAAGAAAATTTTCTAAAAAAGATTTACATTTTTTTGATTATTTTTTATGACTTTTTAAAGTTTTTAATGAAAATAAAAGTTTAAAAATACTAAACTATCTATAAAAATTCTAGAAAAAATACGGAAAATAGCTTGAACTAATTAGATCCTAAGAAAAATAA
>BQNB010110823.1:2125-22475 GCA_026074375.1 Tanacetum coccineum | reverse complement strand
CATTATTAGTCCCTATGTGTCACGCTATAAATAAACTAATGTAATTCCGGATATGTCACCATATTTTAAGGCTAACAGAGGCTTTGGAGAGTCTTGCTTACTTTTCTTCTTCGTTTTCTCCTGAGCCTTATCTGCATCAAAGTCCTCACTTTCATCCCGATGGATGGAGTCCCGCAGTGCTTCATATGCTACTCGGTGGTCAGCATGTCCCTTGTCATAGTTCTCCTCCAACATGCGTTAGAGCAGAATTTCCTTCATGTCAGACGTAGGGAGATCCTTGAAGTGATGAGATAACCACCTCCTTAACTGATTCATTAATCTTTCGGTCAATCTCCTGTGAATCAATAAACTCCACCGTCTGCTCTCTAATCATTTTGGGTAAGTCCATAGTTTCCAACTTATTAATCCTGCTCCCCTACTTGTCTAACTGTGTTTCCAGAGCTTGATTTTCTTCCATTAGAGTCGCTATAAACTCTTCAAGTTCACCCATACGCTTGATGATGATGGGATCTGACGAATCTTGTTGTGGTTGAGGTGGTAGTGGAAGAGTTGTTGTTGTTGTTGCTGCAGTTGTGGTTATGGTGGTTGGCAATGGCCAATGAACATTGGGAGAATTGGGTCTAGGCTCAGGACCGATCACCGGTGACGTCATAGGAGGGAAGACAGAGGTGTCTTGCTGAATAATGACAGACACTATTGATTCAGCTTCGGTGTCTGCCGTTGTCTTCTCATTATCAGCCTCAGACGGTTTGTCATTCAAGAATTGATCACCAAAGCTAAAGTCTTTGGCGAGAAGTTATAGAGAAGACAACGTCCCTGTAGAGCTGACAGGTTCTTCTGGTATCACCTGTTCATCAATTGTTAGCTTCAGATTCTCCTGTACATCAGGGTATGCCGCGGCTGTGAACCCTTCATCCATATGCTCAGGTGGTGGTTGACTGGAGGGATCAGTGATCTCAACAACCGAGTGTTCAAGGTTTGGTCCAGCGAGAACACTAGGAGTTGGTAAAGGTTGGGATTCAGCAACATCATCAGGGTTTGGTCCAGCCTGGCCTTCATCTAGTTTACCAGGGTCTGGTCCAGCCTGGCCTTCGTCTTGAGCCCCACTTCTGACCACTGAAGGCATTTCTTCATCAGACTCCGTGTCACTGCCATATAATCCAAGTTCAGCATAAAGGGAGGAAGACTCTTCATGGCCCGCTGGTTCAGATGGTACGGGAGTATGTCTCTGAAAGATATACTGTTCAGTCGGGCTCTTTTTCTTAGTAGTCTGAAGGTGTAGAAGAACTTGAGCAGCTTGTTCTTCACCTACTTTCTCTTTCCCCTTTCCCGGCACCTCTGGCAGTGGTTGAAGTTTCCCAGTATCAGGTTCCCTGAATACCACAGGGGGAAGAGGACCCCTTTGAGTTGGGTAAGCATCCGTTAGGCTCTCTTCTAGAACCTTTTGCAGTATTGCCTCCTCTGTGTCTTCAAGCCTGGGTTTAGCAGCAGGAACCCCTTCGTCAATGAACTCATCTACCAACTGCTTAGAACGCTTAACAGTTCTCTTCTTGACCACTTTCCCCGCCTTAGCTCGTTTGGCTAGTGGTGAGATCTCTGACGGCTCCGACACCGGCTTGCGCTTCTTCTCCTGAGGTTTGGCCGGTGCAGGTTTAGACTTCTTGGCTTTAGTTTTAGAAACAGTTGGTTGCTTGGTTGTAGTTTTAGAAACAGTAGGTTGCTCGGTTGCCTTTGGTTTTGCTTGTTTGGTAGGCTTGGCTGGCTTTGGTGCAGGAGATTCAGGATCACTTAATTCCTCACCCGCGATATACCGTTGATGCTTTGCAACTTTTTCCAGATAAGCATCATAGTAGTCTGCTCCTCGAATGACATCATTGATGAGTTCATTCGGTATTGTCATCCCAAAGACTTCTCGTTTGCTTCCCTTAGCACTGAACTTGAGATGACCTAGTACAGGTTCCTCAGTAGGCAAATGGAGTGGAGACTCGGGTCTCGGGTGGAAGTTGTGCAGCCGTTGCAGGTGAAATATGATCAACTTAGTGAATCTGATACTCGGGATAAGGATAAAAGTTGCTTTCTTCTTCCCCAGAGTATGTTGTACCCAATTCCTTTTGTCCTCTGTGAAAGTGTGGATGGATTGAGTAAATTCTTGCCACATTTTTTCAGCATAGTCGATGTAAGCTCGATTGACAACACCCCAAAGGATTTGTAGCACGGGGGCTCTTGGCCTTTCAAATCCTGAAGTCTTTCCCGTGAGGCACATGTTGATTATAGTTGTGAGTGCCCTCCACGGTTGGAACATGTCATTAGTGGTGACATTAGACAGGTGTATGACTTCTTTTGGATATCCCAACTCATTGACAAAATCAATAAGAGTGTTAGGAGTTGGAGGAGGAGATAAGGCCCGGTTGTTGTCAGCTGGTGTGATCTGAAGAGCGTCTCTGAGTGTGTCTTTAGTGAGATCAAACCATTGCTCGTCCAGTGGACACTTATAGCTCTCGGCTTTACTGTCAAAGAAAATAGTATCCCAGAATTGTTGAATATAGATAGCCGGTATTGTTGATGAAGCTGTAAAAGCTCTGAAGAAATTTGTTTGCTTGAGAATATCCACAACAATCTTGTAAATTGGGCTGGGTTGAGATTTTTCTTCATTCAGACAGTAGTTGCTTTTCCTAATTGGCACCCATCGAATGCGTGGTAAGATCTATTCATCTGTACGGGCGGGTGGTGCCATTGCAGGTGCATGTTCAGCATCAGCCATTGTATCTGCACAGTTACAATCACAGAAAAGCGACCATGCAGATAGGAATTGTTAGATGTGAGCAGATGCTCGGAAGTTAATCACGTATGAACAAGATCCAAGAGAAAGAACCCTAAGATCATGTTATAGAGTTAATCAATGAGTTTGGTCAACTCTTGAATCAACGGAAGTTAACTCATCGAAGAGAGGACATAACACACCGATTAAACCATAAGATTCAATGGCAATTAACAATCAATGCAATGCAAAACACAATGGACAAGCAACTTTTAGTGACTCAAAACGCAACGAATATTTTATGAGCTAATATCAAAACGCAGCCACTTAAACGCAATTAGCAATCACTCAAAACGCAGCCATAATCAAAACGCAGTAACGTCAAAACGCAACACTCAAAACGCAGTGATTATAATATTCAAAAACTATCAAAACGCAATCATTTTAGAAAATTTCGAAATAGGGGCTTCAATATTTTAATATTAAAAATTTCTTCAAATCAAAACGCAACGAGTTGCGTTTTGTCCTGTTCAATGATTAATGACCAAAACGCAACACATGAATAAAGCCAAAACGCAACAGTTACACAAGCAAAACGCAATCAAGTATCACACATCAAAACGCAATCAATTATTAAATATCAAATCGCAACCAAAAACTAATTGTCAAAACGCAACATGAATTTAACCACAAAACGCAACCAAGAACGACTTAAACGCAGATCCTAACTTTCAATTTAGGGGTTCCCAGAACAAGCTTGGGCTACTATCTTCATCGTATATACATTGCGTAACAAACCACAACACCACACACTCCTAAACGCATCATTCGCAAGAAATTTGACTCTAAAAGTCAATGTCTACTCGAAAATTACTAAGGCCATAAAACTAGCAATGGGAAAACCAATTCATGCATCAACTAAGCATTACATACGTATACTAATGATATCCCAGCACTCAAAACATAATTAGAATTACTAACCAAGAGGTGGATGATGCGAGAGCTCGAAAATCTATATAACATGAGATTTAATAAGTTTTAAGCAAAGACGATTAAGATAGGGCATATAACGAAGATTATGAACTTAACATTAGCCTTACCTAAGCACGAACCCACGAAATTAGACACTTAGCAGGCAAATCGCAATGATGGTTTTGAGAGAAAAAGGAAAAAGAGTTTGATTGAGTTTTGACAGGTTTGACTTGGTCAAAACGCAACACACATATATACCTACTTTCAATTTTCAGATAATGACACATATGGCCCCTCTCCTTTTTCCTTTTGGGTAAATACCAACTAATGGATTGATTATCTTGAGAAAATGACCCAATTGGTCCTTCATAATTAAAAAAGGTTAGGATGCAATTAGCAAATAGCATATAAGATCCTAATCTTGCATATAAATGGACATATTTGAACCTTTCTGAGTCAACACCAGTTTAACTCCCCCTTAATCCATAACCCCGTTAGTTACCACACCTTTTTGTGTTAAAAAAACGTCTGTTAGATGTCATGAATTTGAAAAACCACTCTCCCCCTCAATCAATGACCCGTTTTCTATTTAAAGAGCTGTAGTCGTTGATTGAGTGTCAAATTTATGAAAACCCAAGTCCGATTGATTTTCAAAAGCCCCATTAAGCCACCCTGTGAGATCCAAATAATTTTCTGAAGAATCATAGACGGAAAATTATAAGGATAAAAGAAGATTTCTCTTCTTAATCAAGAAATAATGCACTGAAGCGTACATTAGATCGAGGTTGCAAGGATATAAAGTAATCCATGCCCGGGAGAACTTAATCACCCGTTGTTAGGAACAGCCGTCTTTTTGGCGACGTGCTTTCCTCATTTTGAAAAGCGGGTTGCAGTCTGAAATAACTACAAGCCATAAAGACATGTTTTGAAAGGTTTAAACTTCCGTTCGAGCTTCATTTAAAGACCCGTGTCATTATTGAATGACATTTCTAGGACCGTAAATGTTATCGATAAACGGAAGACATGTCTTGAAGAAAACTATTTTTGGCATTTTCTATTTTCTGATTTTTATGGATTTTTGATGGTTTTATATTTTTGTATTTTTCTTTTTGGGTTTAAGTATGTACATATTTACATAGGATACTTGAAGCCAATCCGTTACTCATCCTGATCATCCTGAAGACTTTTGAGTGTCTCCGGCTTCATACACTTCATGCCAAGCCTTGGGAGAATGAATTCGAATCGTTCTCTGGGCAGCGCCTTAGTGAATATATCCGCCAGTTGATACTCTGTCCTCACGAAATACAACTCAACCACTCCTTTTTCCACTTGTTCTCTGATGAAATGATGTCGGATGTCGATGTGTTTAGACCTGGAGTGCTGAACGTTGTTGCAGCAAAGAGCTATGGCACTCTTGTTGTCACAGTACAGAGGGATGCGATTGTAAGCAAAGCCATAATCTGATAATTGAGACCTCATCCATAGGATTTGGGCACAGCAACCAGACATCGCGATGTATTCAGCCTCTGTAGACGAGATGGACGTGCTAGTTTGCTTCTTTGATGACCAGCTGACTAACTTATCACCAAGGAACTGAGCACTGCCAGATGTACTTCTGCGAGTGTCCTGACAACCTGCATGATCTGCGTCTGCGTATGCTGTTAGTGCCATGGCGGTGTCTTTCGGATACCAAAGACCCATATTGATGGTTCCTTGGAGATACCGAAAGACCCGTTTAACTGCATCAAGGTGCTTTTTAGTGTGCCTAGATTGATATCTAGCACACATGCACACAGCAAATACTAGGTCAGGTCTACTGGCTGTGAGGTACATCAGGGACCCAATCATGCTGCGATATTTGGTCTGGTCAACAGGGGTCCCTGAGAGGTCCTCATCCAGTTTTGTTCGCTCCACCATAGGAGTGTCAACAGGGTCACTTTTATGAAGATCAAATTTCTTTAAAATCTCATTTGCATATTTAGATTGATTAATGAAAATGCCTCTAGGATTTTAAGAAATTTGTAAGCCTAAGAAAAATGATATTTGACCCATCATCGACATTTGAAATTTAGAACTCGTTTCATTAGAAAAACGGTCACAATCTTTGGGGTCGAGTCGGGCAACATGATATCTTCATACATTTTATTTGAACATGAAGAGTGTGTTTGCCTTGTTTTCCGAAATGAAACAAGGTGGGATCGACGACACCCTGGAGAATTCTTGTGCAGAAGATAACTTTGACAAAGTGTATACAAGGCACTGGGGAGCCTGTTTTAACACGTAAAAGTGCTTTCTTCAGACGATAGACATGATGTGACGTTCTGGGTTAATACAAAAGCCTTCGTGTCTGGTGGAATAGACTTCTTCTTTGAGCCTCGTCATTTAAGAATGGCAGTTTTTCACATCCATTTGATAACTGTCATGTTTTTGCTGATGCATTGGCAATGCATATCCTGATTGCTTAAAGACGTGCACCGGGCGAAGGATTCTTCAAATCTAAACATTCTTCTTTGAGAAATCCTTTTGTACAAGAGTGCCTTGTTTTTCAACACATCACCTTACCTTCATCAAGTTGCACCTGATACATCCTCTTGAGAACAATAATTCATGGCACAGTCTCGGAGGTGGTACTAATTCCATACGTCCGTCGATCAAAATCATGGATTTTCTTCTTGCATGGCTGAACACTCAGCAGTCTTTAGTAGCCGCAGATTTGAAGTTTTTCGGTTCGACTTTGGACAGTACGGAATTGTAGAAGCACCACAAAGCATCCGTAGCAAGCTATTTCCGAGTGGATACCGGTCGAGAGGGAGTCCCAATAATGTTATCAAGAGGATGAGAGTTGGTCCATTTCCGGATATGTTCATGAGGTTGAGTGGATTAGATGGGTTCAGGTATGGTGATTTCCCCAGATGATGAAGCTTCAGAGTTATAGTCTGGGGCGAACACATTAACAAATGGTTCGGGATCAGCTGCGGCAAACGGATTAACCTCTGCATATTGCTCACCTGCTACACCATGATGTACCGAAGAGGAATGATGATCCAGTGGTGATGATATATGACTTCCTGATGGTGCGTCGAGATCAATAGAAGTAGACACTGATGGACCTGTAAGAATGACCGGGTCTTGTGCTACATTAGGAATAGGATCTTGATGGATACCCGGTGGATTAAAATATTCATCAAACATAGGTTGGAATAACATCTCCAATTCTTTATTTGTGGGAGGTACATATGGAATAGCAGGAGCAGGATTAGGTACGAGCCCTGAACTGATAGGTCCAGGCGTCAACAGGCTAGGAGCGGGTCCTGGACTAGATTGTACAGGAGCCATATGCTCAGTCAGCTCATCGAATTAAACGTGAATAGTTTCCATGATTTTTTGGGTTCGTTTGTTATAGATTCTGTAACCTTTTCTGCTCGGTGCATATCCAACGAAAATTCCAATATCAGCCGTTGGTTGTAGTTTTCCAAGATCCTCGCTGTCATTTGTAGGGTAACAAAGAGCACCAAAGACCCAGAAAAAGGTGAGATCATGCTTCTTATTATGTACAAGCTCATATGGAGTTTTTTCATGACGTGTGTGAATAAGGGAACGGTTTTGGGTGTAACAGGCAGTAGCCACAGCTTCAGCCCAAAGAAACATCGGTGCCTTTGAAAAGATTGGCATTGTCCTAGCTGCCTCGACAAGAGTTAGGTTCCGTCTTTCGACAACGCCGTTCTGCTGTGGAGTCCTTGGCACTGTCTTTTAGTGAAAGATTCCAACGCTTTCATAATAATCATACAGAGTCTTGTTGACAAATTCAGTTCCATTGTCGGTGCGGATGAATCTTACAGTTTTGTTGAGACCGACTTGTATTTGCTTCAGAAATTTGATGACAACCGTTGGTGTTTCATCCTTTGATCTCAAAAACTTGACCCACGTAAACCGAGAGTAATCATCGACGATTACCAAGATGTATTTCTTCCCATTAATAGTTTGCACACGCATCGGTCCACATAAATCCATATGAAGGGTGTTTAGAACTTCCAAATTGGTGTTTTTAGTTTTGGGTTTGTGGGTATGCTTTTTGCTCTTTCCTAATTGACATGCAGAACAAAGATGATCTTTTTCAAACTTCAATCTAGGTAAGCCTCTGACAAGGTCTTTTCTTGCAAGATCATTGATGGTACCGAAGTTCAAGTGGTTTAAACGCCGATGCCATAACCATGATTTGTACTTGGAGGCTTTGGATAGCAAGCAAATTGGGGAGGACTTCATCATTTCTTCAACATAAATAGTGTATAAATTAGAACCACGAGAACCTTTAAGTAATTCAACACCATCCGTATCACGAACATAACAAGAATGCTTTCTGAAGGCAACTTCCAAATCCGAATCACAAAATTGACCGACAGAAAACAAATTATGCCCTAGTCCTTCCACGTAATATACCTTGGAGATTACACTATCACCAACGACATAATCTCCATAACCCATAATAGCACCAAAGTGGTCATTCCCGAATCTAACTGTCCCGATAAACTTTTTCACGAAATTCATGAGCCTTGAGCGATCCCCCGTCATATGTTTTGAGCAGTTTGAGTCCAAATACCAAAGGACGATTTGTACGACCTGCATTTGAAAACATACGAAGATGGAGAGTTTGGAAAGTTGGATCCCCAATGTTGGTTGGGTTCCGTGGGGTTAGCACAAGCAATGGCTGACATTCCGGTAGGTTTAGTGAGCCTAGTTAAAGGGCACTGATCACCTAGGGTGAATGTTCTTCTTGTGGGTCTCCATTCGATTTAAACCATTGTAATGTCGTTTTGCCTGTTGGTTTCCAGATTTGATGTGATATGGTTTAGGTTTCCATACTTGGTAACTTGCTTAGGTCCAACTTGCTTTACATAACGCAACAAACATTTTTTAACCTTGGGGTTGATTTCACATATTGCAATAAGTAACCTGTCCACACATATCATGAGTAGCCGAAAATAAGCAATTGTTACATGTTTGGCCAAGACTAGAATTCGAATAATTACAGTACGCTTATAGCTAATTACTAGATCAACCACAATTCGTGGTTTTAAGAATGATCTAATTGTCCTTGGTGTTCTTCTACTTTCTTCTTGCTGTCACTTTTAGTGGCGGGATAGTATGTTTCATTAGAGTATGCTCATAGGATGAGATCCGTAGCATCAGCTGCAACTGTTTACTACTGTGTAGGAGGCTCATGGACATTAGATACTGAGTGTGCATTGCTTTACATGTTTGTGTGTAGTATACTGATGTTGCAATTTTGTCAAATCAAGGTTTACTTGCTTTTTCCTATTTTTTTTATTTTTTTTTTTTTTTTTTGGGGTGTGTGAATGATCTTTTCTTGTTGTATTGAAGACCTTTGACAGGTTCCTAACTTATATTCTTATTGTTCCTGAGTATGCTTAGGTAACGGCTATAAGCAAATGCGGTTGATCTTGCTTATAGGTCTTTCAACTTTGCTGTATTCCTCTATTTCGCCATATGTGTTTCTACATACGTTCCGTAGACGGCTGAGATTAAAATTGATATAAACTTCCCTATTGGTTCCTAGTGCGTGGGGGAATAGGTGCATCATCTATAGAGACTTTCCAGGGGCAAGTACTTTTGGTTAACCTGTTTGTAGTGTATTCATGAATACAGTATTCTGTAGTTGGACCTTTAGACTTCTCATTTCATTTTTAAGGTCAGTTAATCTGTTCTGTATGCTTAACACGCGTAATCTTGACGAATTCTACAATTCCTTGTAGTGCTGCTTTATCTTTGCATTTTCGGCCCTAAAAAAGCTCATTTTGTTCTTGAAGACCATTAACCTTTCGTTATGAGAGATCTGAAAGTTAGGCCCTTATTTCACAGATTCGTCTAGTTCACTAGGTCTCCTTAAGTTGAGATATTTTGCATTTTCGCTTTTGGATGGACGTTGTCTTGTCCTGAATGAAGCTTTCATTTTGACGATCACAAAAACAGAGTTAATATCTGGAGTTATCATTAACGGATGAGACGGGTTGTTCTAAAAACTAACTTAGGTTTTGATACTTTAACTGTTAATGTTTAGGTGATTTACCTCAAGATTGGAAAACCGGTTTAAAAGTTCATTATAATAATCCTTATGAGATATCTTTCACGGTAAATTAGAAAATGCTCTGCCTTCATGTTCAGACTACGGGTTGACAAATTTATGAGCCTTTGTGCATTTCAGTAAATCTTTTACATTAAGCTCAGAATTCGATGCAACATAAAACACTTCTTTAGACAAACCATCAGCGATTATATTATCATGTTCAATAAGAAGGTTTTTCCGTTCAATCTCATCATGTTTCCTATCAACAATACTTTGGTCAAGTTCAGCTTCCAACTCATCAAAGGCATCACTCATTTCTTTAACTTCTTTTGTTAGAGCTTTTTGAATGCCCTCAAAATGTTCTTGAAGAGTTTTGAAAAATGGAATGACCTCCGTGAGGTAACATGTCTTGGTTTGTTCAAAACCCCTTTCCCCTTCAGTGATCCCAGTTGGTGTGATTCTCTTTTTACAGGTTTTCTCAAATTCGGAAAAAAGTTGTCTAAGTGTAAAAATGTTAATTTTCACTTGACTTTTGGTTAGAAGCACTCTGGGGACAAGCGTTGCAGGTGTATTTGGAGGATACACAGTCAATGCTTTGATTGGTCTGGTGTTCTGCTCTTTGAGAGCTTCATCTTTCATCTTAACAATATCTTGAGTCCAAAATATTTGTTCCGGGGTCAGTTGTTTATGTGGTGTGAAGGTCGCTAAAAAATTCTCTTTCGAGTAATTAGGCGGTGTAATATTGACCTTATTATCCACGTACTATGGCCGGTGCATGATTGGGTGTGACAATTACATGACCACTATACAGGGCAGGCTGAACTTGCCTTGCACGATGTAGACATAGGGGGTTCTTGTAGCCAATAGCTACCTTATTCACTTCATCATAATAAGACCTAGGTTTACACATCATGTGAACTGTTTGAATAGACTGGCCTTGTTTGAATAATTTATCCTCGACCTTATCTTTTAAAGCTTTTAAGTCCAAAAATTCTTCAAGGTATTTATTTTCTTTCTGATTAAAATCCTTTTTCAAAGATGTAACTTCATCTACCATTAACTTGTTATGTTGGATGGTAGAGGCAAGTTGTAATTTTACAGAATGAAGTTCCTTTTTCAAATTCTCTTCCTTAATATTACGGTCACATATAACTATTCTTAGTTGCTCATCAATCTTTTGTTCTCTTTCTGTTAATTCAAACCTGGCACGTCTTTCATACAGTTCAACTTGTTCCTTGTATATTGCAAGTTCAACATTTAATGAATTATCAGCTACTGTATATGTTGGTGCTTTAAAGACAGATTGGGCTTTAGGCTCATGCAAATCATTATCTATCATCACGTACATATCATTTGGAACCGTAGATGCATTGTTTTGTACAACTGGCACTGCGTTGTCCTTTACATACTGATCATATGGAGTCATATTACTATCACTCGTATAATCAGCATGTGAGCCAACAACGTAGCTTGGTTGTACATCGTCCTGCATCCCGTGTTCTTCATGATGTTCACAAATAGCATCCTGAAAGTGATCATGGTCATGTACCTCAGATAAGATGTCCGAATCATAAGACGGACCGGCTTCATCACACACTGGATCTGCGGATGATAGATTTGCCATAAACATAGTTTGTGCCGTAGGAGCCTCATCAACATCAGAATCATACGCATCACAGTCATCAGCTTGAAACACATTATCCACATTGAGAGCTAAGTCTTGAACCGGTTGCTCATCCACATCTTCATCAATAGCATTGTCCTGTCCACCAGCTAGGAACAATAACTGCTCTTCATCCAAGACTACCCCATTCTCTTGAGCTTGCATCAGCAACATCTTGTCTTTAAAGTATTCGGAGTTCTGTGGACGCTTGGGTTGAGTGCAGTTCCTTGCTATGTGGCCTACCCCGTTGCAGTTGTAGCACTTATCTGCCTAGCTGACCTTGGTTTAGCTTCCCCACTATGTTCTGTGCTCCCCCATAACCAGCTTGCACTGCACCTCGTGCATTATTACCTGTCCTCTTGTTCTAGTTCGACTTGAACATTCTGAACAACAACCCTGCCTCTTGGTACTGTAGCTTTGATTTCCTTGGGTTTGATTGAAGTTCTGAGTTGATGTTTTGTTTTGAGGAGGAAGGTTTTGGATGACTGGTGTGAGTAAAGCATGTGTGTTGGTTTAGGTTCGCGTTTAGGTTGTCAGTTGGAGAAAGTTCCTAAGTCGATTGGGAGGTCGTCAGCCAGAGTGTGGTTGATGATTATGTGTCGGTAGGATTTGTTGATGTTATGAATGATAATGTTGAGGTGATATACATGGGACATCAAGGCAAAGTGGTAACTGTATGTTGTGTGAGTAGTTTCCAACATCATCTTATTCTCGTTGGATGTGCTGTGTTGCTTCAAATAAGCTTTTAGTGATCAACGTTTGACTCACTTCTTTAGCCTTTGTTGATGTTTATCTCGACATATTGTTCAGGTAACAAATCTACTCCCATTCATGGCAACATTGTTATTTCACAAAACTTTGAGTTCACTGTATTTTGACATTGTCATCTTGATGTTCCGATGTCATTAATGAAGCTTGGCCAAACCTGTAATAGTAGTCGTGAATAGGTTTCGCCATTTATTCTGGACGAAAGTGTTCAAAGTTCATCTTACAATTGTTGATTCACGGTCTTCCTTTGTTAATTCTCGATCCTTCCAAAGGCATTCCACATGGTCCCTATGTCCTTTGCTCAAGTGTTGTGATTAATAGGTGAATAGATATCTTTTGGTATACCTTGATGTATGATGTTTTGTTGCAGATTGTCTGCATTGTACTATCCTTCTCATCCTGTGGGAAGAGCCGAATAGACTCTGAGGTCGTTCAGGGAATCCTAGATTGAGTGAACCTTCAGTTCCTTCAGTAACAATTACTCGCGTGGTCCCTCTGAAATGGTATTCCTTCATCATTGACTTTCAAATGTTTACCCCATTCTCATTACCCGACAGTACTATCGAATACTGTTGTTGCCATGATGCAAAGTAGTCTTATCAAGCAATAGGGTGGTCAGTATCGGAACCGGCAATTGGATGTCCTCTAACAGATTAGCAATAGGGATTACTTTGTTATGACTTAAGTTGATCGTCAATGATTAGTGTTGTATGTTAAAAGTGATGATTGTTTGTGGATTAGTGATAATGTTGTTTGATTGAGATTTGGCTTGGTTGAAATAGTTAACTTAATGATGATAATGAAACTTATGGCAAAACGCAGTGATGTATCTACCATCAAAACGCAACCTTGTCTTGGTCAAAAACGATTAGTGAGAAAATGTAGCCAAAAAACGCAGTCCTAAGATTTGATCAAAACGCAACCTTGTGGATTTGGTCTAAAACGAAAGTCATTGAGATTTGTCCAAAATCGCACTCATTGAGATTTGAGTCCAAAACGCACCAATAGTTATTGTGATTGTTCAAAACGCAATCCTTGAGATTTGGTCAAAACACAACCAAATAAAAATTGGGCCAGCGATTATCCTAGTCAAAAACGCAACATTGTCTTCAAACACAACATGCAGTCAAAAACGCCCAATGAACAAAAGCATCTTCCATGGTCAAACGCAACGGACCAAAACGCAACCTCTAATAGACAAAAACGCAGTCAATTGTACTATACAAAACACAAAACGCAATGTACTTTCTTCTCTCAAAACGCAAAAATAATGTCTCAAGATGAGGTCAAAACGTAAATGAAGTCATCGACAATTTCACCTTAAAACCACTTAAAATCCCCTTTGAAATCGTTTTTTGCTTGGTTACTTTTGCACAACTTGGTCCTAGAAGGTTATAAACAACTATTAAAAACACTAACTTTAACATTCACAAACAGGATAAATCAAAGAGTGTCAAGAAATAAGGACCATAAACCTTCAAAAACCAAACTTTTGATCTAAACTAACCAAGGAAACGTACACACAATCTAGCTAATCATCCCATGTGCTCTGATACCAATTGTAGGATATTGGATATCATAACACAAGCAATAATGATTGGGTTGGCAAATTATCTAGAGAGAGAAAGTGAAGTATTTCTAGTAAGAGAAAAACCAAATGAAAGCTTTATGATAAAATGAACAACCAACCCCTTCCCATGGCTGGAAAGGGGTTTATATACATGTGTTTATGAGCTCATTTGGGTCTTGGCTTAGTTCGTCTCATGGATTAAGTGGGTATGGGCTTAACACTTGGGTAAAAGACCCGGCCCAATACCGAAAGTCATACGCTTGCTTTCTAACTACGAGCTTTGCTATACTAAACAATACACGGGGGTGACCGAGTCTTTTTCATAATCCTAACAACATCAACAATGACTCAGGCCACCATCAGGAAATTAGTTGCTGATAGTATTGCTGCAACTCCGGAAGAAGTTGCCAACATAGCCCAGAGGTTAATGGATCAGATAGTAAAGCATGGTTTTGTGCAAGAAACCAATGATCACAAACGAAATTTTAATGATAGAAGGAATGCCACCAGCAACAACAACAACTATCGTAACAACAACCGTAACAATGATTACTACCAATAGCAGAATAGAAGGCAAGAAAGTGTCAGGACTCATGCTGCCACCTCGACTAAGAACAAAAAGTATACTGAAAACAAAAGATACACAGGAAACCTTCTGGGTGGGTACTAGATGCACCCTACACTCACACTGGAATTTGCACTGTTCAACGTGTCAGACTTGCCAAACATAGGTGGCGTTCATCAGACCAGAAACTGCAAAAACAAAGGACCCTCGGAATACTAGATTAGATTCTAGTTATAACTTTTGTTAGAACCTAACCACGGATGTGTGGTATAAATAACAACACTTGTCAAATTTTGACTATGTAAAGTATGGAGGCAAGTTGTTCATGATATAATACAGTTATAATCCCGTTATACCTCGCTGTTTTATAATACCGTCATCCAAGGTTGTACCCTGATTTTGTTAAACCTTTCAAAATTGATCTTATGCCAATTAAACTCGGTAGTTTCGACGTCATCATTAGTATGAATTGGTTATCCAAGTATCATGTTAAAGAAAGTCACCCATATCCCAATCAACGATGAAACTTTTGATATCCGAGGTTTCTGTTTCGAAGTAAACCTCTGACTAAACATCAATATCATGTATAAAACCAAAAGGTATATATCCAAGGGATGTCAAGTTTTCATAGCCCAAGTAATACAAAAAATGACTAGAAGACATACCAGTAGTCAGAAAATTTTTAGAAATTTTTCCTAAAAATCTACCTGGCCTTCCCCCAGTTTGCCAAGTAGAATTTCAAATTAATTTAATTCCAAGAGCGACACCTGTAGCCCGAGCAACTTACAGATTAGCTCCTTTAGAAATGCAGGAACTGTCAAACCAACTTCAAGAGTTAGTAGACCGAGGTTTTATCCAACCAAGTACTTCGCCTTGGGGAGCTCCTGTCTTATTTGTTAAAAAGAAAGACGGATCTTTTAGAATGTGTATCGATTACCGGGAGTTGAATAAACTCACTGTAAAGAATCGTTACCCATTACCCAGGATCGATGACTTATTCGACCAACTTCAAGGTTCGAGTGTTTACTCAAAAATTGACTTAAGATCAGGCTATCATCAACTGAGAGTAAGGGATGAAGATATTCCCAAGACTGCTTTCAGAACGAGGTACGGACACTATGAATTTCAAGTGATGCCATTTGGTTTAACTAACGCACCTGCTGTATTCATGGATCTCATGAACCGTGTGTGCAAACCATACTTGGATAAATTTGTGATAGTGTTCATCGATGATATTCTTATCTACTCCCGTAACAAAGAAGAACACGCAGATCACCTGAGAATAATCTTGGAATTACTCAGAAAAGAGAAATTATATGCCAAGTTCTCCAAGTGTGATTTCTGGATCAGTATCGTACAATTTCTTGGACACTTAATTGATAGTCAAGGACTTCATGTTGACCCCGCCAAGATTGAAGCAGTTAAGAATTGGGCATCTCCTACTACACCCACAGAAATACGTCAATTCTTAGGACTTGCCGGCTATTATCGAAGATTTATCAAGGATTTTTCAAAGATTGCAAAGTCTTTGACTGAATTAACCCAGAAAAACAAGAAGTATATCTGGGGAAAAGACCAAGAGATAATTTTTCAACTGCTTAAGCAGAAGCTTTGTGAAGCTCTAATATTAGCATTACCAAAAGGAAACGATGACTTTGTCGTTTATTGTGATGCATCTCATCAAGGTCTGGGAGCTGTGTTAATGGAAAAGGAAAAGGTTATTTCATATGCAACCCAAAAATTCAAGCCTAACGAAGAAAACTATACCACTCATGATCTCGAATTAGGAGCAGTTGTGTTCGCTCTTAAAATTTGGAGATACTATTTGTATGGCACAAAGTGTACAGTGTTCACTGATCATAAAAGTCTTCAGCATATCCTTGAGCAGAAGGAGTTGAATATGAGACAACGCCGTTGGTTAGAATTGCTTGCAGATTACGATTATGACATTCATTACCATCCTAGAAAGGCAAATGTTATAGCAGATGCCTTGAGCTGAAAGGAATGAATTAAACTACTCCGAGTTAGGTCATTAGTCATGACTATTCACCCCAAATTACCATCACAAATTCTTGAAGCCCCAGCTAAGGCAATTAAAGAAGAAAACATCAAAGATGAGAACCTACGAGGAATGGATAAAGCATTTAAAGTGCGTCCTGATGAAACCCGTTAAATCAAAAATTGAAGTTGGTTACCACTCTTTGGTAATTTAAGAGACTTGATCATGCATGAATCTCATAAATCAAAGTATTCCATTCACCCAAGTTCTAACAAGATGTATCAGGATCTAAAGAAACTCTATTGGTGGCTTAATATGAAGGCAATCATCGCTGAATATGCCGGCAAGTGCTTGACATGCTTTAGAGTTAAAGTTGAATGTCAGAAGCCATCTGGCTTACTGGTACAACCAGAGATTCCTATATGGAAGTGGGAAATAATAACAATAGACTTCGTTACAAAACTGCCCAGAACATTAAACAGACATGACACAATCTGGGTCATTGTCGATCACCTTACCAAATCCGCACATTTCATTCCTACCCGAGAGACAGATAGTATGGAAACCCTTACAAGGTTGTACATTAAAGAAATAGTCTCTCGGCATGGTGTGCCAATATCCATCATCTCGGATCGTGACAGTCATTTCACATCCATATTCTGGAAATCATTGCAGAATGCTTTGGTTGCTCAATTAGACATGAGTATGGCATATCATCCCGAAACCAATGGACAAAGTGAAAGAACCATCCAAACACTCGAAGATATGCTTTGAGCCTGTGTTATAGATTTTGGAAAAGAATGGGAAAAACACTTACCTTTAGTGGAATTTTCTTACAATAACAGTTACCATGCCAGTATTAAGGCAGCACCGTTTGAGGCACTTTATGGTCGAAAGTGCAGATCACCTATTTGCTAGACCGAAGTTAGAGATGTTCAACTCACGGGACCAGAAATAATCCATGAAACCACTGAAAAGATAGTGCAAATTCGACAACGCTTGCAAGCTGCAAGAGATCGGCAAAGAAGTTACGCCAATGTATGGCGAAAGCCTTTAGAATTTCAAGTTGGAGATCGTGTTATGTTAAAAGTATCACCTCGTAAAGGTATCATCAGATTTGGAAAATGAGGAAAGCTTAATCCCCGGTACATTGGACCATTTAAGATTCTTAAAAGAGTCGGTCCAGTGGCATATAAACTTGAACTTCCTGAAGAACTCAGAAATGTCCACAATACTTTCCATGTTTCTAATCTAAAGAAATGCTTATCTGACGAATCCCTTGTCATTCCAATGAAAGAGCTTCTGCTTGATAACAAACTCAACTTTGTAGAAGAACCAGTTGAGATTATGGATCGAGAAGTCAAGCAACTCAGACAAAGTCGTATTCTTATAATCAAAGTAAGATGGAACTCTAAAAGAGGACCAGAATTTATGTGGGAACGCAAAGATGAAATTCGTGCTAAATATCCACATCTATTTTCCAACATCACTTCAAAGTCCAACTAAATCTCGGGACGAGATTTCTTTGAGGTTGGGGGACTATAACAACCCATAATTTTCATCAATATAATTATCCATCCATTAAATTAGATGCACTATAATATCCATCTATATTATATATATACTACCTTTTTACATGGAAATTTTCGCTTTATTCCATTATGTAACCTAGTTTACATAACTAAAGTAAACGAGCTCACGAAACCACTACCAATGCCAACTATATCTATGTTTATATCATGTAAACATCTTAATATGTCAAGTCTATATCTTAATATCATTTTTACCAAGTACATTATCCATTTAACGTACCATTTACAACGTTATATCAAAACAGACTTTATCCGTTAACGTTTATATCAAAACCCTAATTATATATAATATATACATTCAAAATAAATGTGCAAGTCTTCAAACATGTGTACAAGTATACAATACACAACATTTGAAATATAATTTCACTCCAAAACAATGTACAAGTCATTAAAGCACAATGTACACGTTTATTAAGCACAAATTTAAACTAACTCATTTTACCTCCTTTAGTTTCTTACCATCACTTTAACACAAGGTACAAGCTTCTAATGCACAACATTTAACATATTTTAACACTAAACCTAAACCCTAAATCATCGTAAAACCCTAATCTAAAACCCTAAACCCTAAACAAAACCCTAAAACCCTAATTTCATTTTAAACCTAAACCTTAATCCTAAACCCTAAACCTTAATCGTAATCCCTAATCCTAACACTAAACCTTAATCCTAAACCTTAAATTATCCTTAATCCTAACTCTAAACCTTAATCATAAACCTATTTCTACCCGAAAACCTTAAATCCTAAAACCATGATCCAAACGCCCCTAAATGTTGAACAAGCACCTTAAGCACCACTATTACATCACCACCATGTCACTAGCAGCCACCTTACCACCTCTCAATCGCCTTTATCACTTCCCTTGGCCACCAAGCAAACAAAAGCACCTCCATCACCACCTTTGCTAGCCATGTACTCCTATAAGTCTCCACCTTCCTTAGCTACTATCCTAGCCCTTCATACTCACCCTATAGCTTCTCTTAGTCATCCCCTACAAGCCTTTAGCCACAACTCTAGGTATACTTAGGCACCAAGGGGTTTTCGAACCCTATATAAAGCTTAAACCCCCACCCTTTCAAACATACCTCAAATCTTTGTATCAAACATAAATGGAGTTCTAAATCAGACCAAGGAGGATCAAGAAAAGCCCCAAGATCAGAATTGAAGTCAATAACCAAGAGAAATAACCCCTTGAAGTCGTTACTAGGCGTGCGAACCCAAAAACCCTCATTCGACCCATTTTGAGCTCAAGTAAGCTTATATCTTGTTCAATAAGCTCGTATTCTATTTTAAAATTTTAATAAGCTTCTTAAGATAATGTGTAAACTCTTGTTTAAGCTTTTGATTCACAAACCTATGCGGTTTTGGTTTTCCTAAACCATACGCACCCATTTTGTATTTTTAAGCTCATAAGCCCTTTCCATAAGCTATAAGCTCATAAACTCTACTTATTTTAGCTTACTCTTGGAATTGTAAAAATAAGCTTGCATGGCTTTTTGGACATGATTTGCAAATGTTTTCATGCATAGGGGTATATATCGTAACTTTCTGAAATTTATGACTAGAGGGGATGAAAATGTCATTATTCCAAATTTATAACTATACGGACATATTTTGCGAAGTTTAAAAGTTAAAGGTTTAAATTATATATACTTTATATATATACAGGACTAAACTTGTAAAAGTTTATAAATCGAGGGTATATATTGCCATTTGTGCAAACTTAAAAATATATAGTATAATATTTTTATATAAATTAAAAAAAATATATTTATATTATAAAACTCGATTTTATTAAAACCCGACACATTAATCGTTATTAATCATCCATCGACACATTATAAAACAATTACATTATATATTTAACGTAATTTATCATCGACTAACTTTTGAAGAAACTTAAAATTTTATCGTATCACGTTACTAGGGAGCTTCATGTGAGGAGTTTCATTTGGGTATACGTTTTGACGAGTTTGCTAGATTGACGATAAGTGTCCTGGCTCCTCAAACGTTTACTATATGACCTCTAAATTATGATGGCCCGAACAGTGATACAATATTTCCATAAAGTAATAAATCAAATATGTATGTTAAACTCTGAAAAGTTTTGAAACATAAACAATCAAACTAAGACATGACATATTACCTCAGGGTGTGTGACGAAGCCGTTACTTTTACGTGATATACTTTTGCCATCAATCAGATTTTCATGTTGCTTTTAAATCTTCTAATGTTTCATAAACCCGCGAGGGGGATACGTGATATAAACCATGAATACAAGTGTTTTTCCACTTGTATGATATCCTGATATATTATTGCCTAAGTCCCTACTTTTGCCATTAAGACCCCACTATCATGAACCGTTAATTACTTTTCG
>BQNB010110822.1:0-18336 GCA_026074375.1 Tanacetum coccineum | reverse complement strand
CAAAGCTAAATGTCGAGTTCTAATCTTAGCTAGAACCAATCTATCACAACACAACTTTACGACTTCACAACTTCACGACTTCTTCACAACTTCACGACTTCACAACTTCACGACTTCTTCACAACTTTACGACTTCACAACACAACTACACAACTTCTTCACTCCTTAGTAATCATCACCACACTACTTCACTACTTCACTACTTCACTTCACCTAAACACTACTATGATCACACCTATCTTCACAACTTACAAAGATCACTCCTATCTACCAACTATACACACCATGATCACTATGATCTAACTATTACACAAGTTTGGAATACATAGACTCGATCTATACATTGTGAATGTAAGACATGTCACGAATGCACTAACTAAACTACATAATTTCGCATCTTGATGATAGAGAGAGTTCTTCTCTTGCACTTGAATGGATGGATGATTAGATCACATTTAAACAAACTTATAACAAGTTAAGTGATCAAAGAAAAATGTTTGAAAGAAGAGTTTAGATCTGAGAAAAACTATGTGCAAAGAGGTGAGAAAATCTGTGGAAACAGTCCACTATTTATAAGAAAAAATATTAATTTTTTATTTAGGCGGTCCCCTTAATTATACAAGGGCGGTCTCTTTAATTATTTCCGGTCCCCTTAATTAGTTAAGGGGGCCGCCCATTTTTCAGACGCTCATTTTTTGTCTTTTTGTGGGGAAGGTTTTTCTGGAACTTTCTAACCGTTTTTTGGGTAGAAAATTTGAATTCAAAATGTTTATTTTGAATAAAACATGTCTTATAAATACAAAAATATTTTGTCTTTTCGTAGGACCTTGTATATATATAACGTCAGTCACATGTTTTTCTTTTCCACCATCTATAGAGATCTGATTATTCAAGGCCCCAATTAGCCGATAAATGTTAAATAATCAAAGTTTTTGGCTTTTCTGCTTATAATTTTCATTTTTTAAGCCTACGAGTTGTAGAAATTTAAGCCTAAATATATTAAATATATAAATGACCCATTTTTCATGAAAATAAGCAAATGTTAAATTAATTCGTGTGATAACAACCATTTTTCATTTACATTGATAAATGGACATTAATTTTTTCACACCCAAAAACATACTTTCATTATGTAGTTTACCTCATCTACTCTTGGTATCATTACTTCAGCCAGGAAGTTTATTTTAAGACTTGCTTGTGTTTCGGATAAAGAAATGGTGCCAAAGAATAACGAAAGTGTGGAACGCGAAAATTTGAAAGGTAAAATAGCTATTTCTAGAAAGTATGTTGACTCACTGAATTTATAAAAACTAGACGAAGAGACTTTTAAAAAGCCGGCAGATTTACTTCTTTATACATTGCTGATCAAGCTATTGAATCAATCGAAAAATAATTTGACCAATTTTATGTATGATGTATCTTTAGTCTAATATTTTGCATTGAAAATTTAATATCTCAAGATAATAACAAGCTAATAAGGTTGTTGTTGGGATTTTTTAAAGGGCTCTTTTTATGCCATATTATAAAATATGTTCTTGAGTAATTACGGTATAGAGTTATTTTGAAACTAAGAGTTTTTAGAGAAATTATACATGTGAAAATGCTACAACGTTTGATATACTTTTTTTTTTTTTTGAACCTGCGGATTTTTTAAAACACTAGCAAGGAGCTGAATTACATGAGAAATCAAAGACAGGGGTTTTAAGCCCATCATCCCAATGAACGAATGCTGTAATCTTGACTTGCACAATAAAATAGAAGGATGTATGGATACAGCTATAATCAAATATAATCCCTTTTAAGGTTTCTTACTACTCGATAGAAGTTTGTTTTCGATTAAGACCACACTAGCCACCAAACCACAAAGAAAGACACTTGAGATCATCATCCTTAACTTTAGTCTGAAGACGTAAGAGGCCATCCAGTTGATCCATTCTAATTGAAGGAGGTTAACATTCCGAATATTCGATATCCCACAAGAACAAATTTTTGAGCGCAATTTGTTAACTAAACAACAACTAAAAACATATATGTCTCGTAGATTCAACACCCCCCTATCACAAATGGGACAACGGATAGAATCGTCTCATTTCCTCTTACCGCAGAATTTGAATCTCCCGTAGGAAGCCGCTTCCAATTTGATTTTCCAAGCTAGAATTATTCACCTTATAATCGGGACACTTTTATCCAAAAAGTTTTTTGATCCATCGTCAAGAGACGCGTGATCATCTAATAAATCTCCGAATAGAAGCGACAGGGAATAAACTCCACCGATCCTTCTAAAGACCAGAAACAATCTATCAGACACGGATTAGCCACTAGAACGATCCGTATTGGAGCAAGTCGTAAGCTCCTTGAACTGAGAATTGCTCGATTCCTCTCTAATGCTGCGAACGGAAGTTCTTATCAAGGCTGGGCTCGTTAAGTTCTTACAGATTGTACATATTTAATATTAGTCAGAGCAATAAAATACGGGGAAATAAGAGCTTCAAAGACTTGTGACAATCCATTATATCGTCCCAGAATTTCGTAGGATTCGCTCATTGCCCAACTTTAATATACATAAAATCACGCTTGTTAATACCTTGATCTTTTTCAAACTTCTGACTTCATTAATAATTATCCCTCAGCCAGGACTGCTAGCATATTTGGAGTACTTTATTTACTTCTCACCATCAAACTCGTAAATAGGCCTTAATTACTCTAGACATAAAGAATCATTATGGGAATAAAAGCTCAGAAACTCCATTTCATCAATAAGGCTCTGTTAAGAGCAAAAAGCTTGTAACTCCAAGACACGCTTTTTCTTTGGCCACAATCACACTGTTCAATTTAACAAGATGATTTTGTTACTTTTGAGTCTCATGTCCATTAAAAAACTGGGCTTCGGATAGATTCATTGGAACGAAGCACCGTTCAAAGGACTTTAAGATAGACTTGTGAAATATCGTATCGAAACCTAAGACCGATTTAAGTAAAGTAAAGCCATACCTCCCAATTGATTAGGGCACTTTTAATTATACAATTGGATAAGCGTGATTTCACCTTTCAATAATTTCTGTCCAAGGCTCTTGTTACTCGGGACATGGTTGCCTCACATTTTTGTACTAAGTAAGTAAATGGCGTATTAAGAATTTGACAACGAGTTTTGAAGACGCTACTTTGATTTTATCATCTCAACATTAACACCATAATCTTGCTTTTAGACATATTGTCTAGTACATCCCAGAAGCTCGAAATGAAGCATTCCGAAAAACATGAACAAGGTATTAATATTATATACACCATTTGACCCACAAATATCGCAACGTCCGCATAGAAAATATGAGAAAGATTCATCCAAGGACTTAGATTAATTCTCCTTTGATAAACCGACGTCCACAACATTTGAAATGATAAATGCTAGGCTCTCAATAATTAAATATAATAAGGTACGGGGATAATTGGGTCACCTTGCTAAAGCCCTGTGAAGGTATTGTAATTCTTTCCGTAGACTCCGTTTATGATGATGGAACCCCTGAAGATCTTAAACACTTTTGGATCCAATCGAACACTTTATTGCCAAAAACCGAACTTTTTTTAGAACAATCAATTAAGAAATCCCAACGAACTGAATCATAAGCCTTTTCGAAATCAACCTTGAAGATTAAGGATTGCTTTTTCTTAGACTTACACCATTGAATGACCTCATTAAGAATGAATGGCCCATCTAAGATTTGTCTATCTGAAATAAAAGCGGATTCGGAACTTTCACCATTTACAATATCACCCAAACTCCACACATGACGATTGGCCAAAGATCTTAGCCTATGATTTTGTAAATGTTTCCCAATAAGATCTAAATTGGTCTAAAGTCTTTAACCAATTAGCGTCATGAAACTTTCGGGATTAAGGGCTAATGAAACAAGCTATTACATCCCTTGGGAATGTCACGAAGTAAAGAAATAATTAACCGCCGCAAACACATCATTTTCAATACATGTCCAAAATTTTCTATATAAAGCACAAACGAAAATCATCCGATCCAGGTGATTTGTCGGAAACTCAATCCACACCGCTTCTTTACTTTCCTCTTTAGACACGCACCTTCTAATTCAGTTTGTTGATCGTTTAGTGAAATAGTCATTAGGAAAATCATATCAATAAGAATTTGAATTTATAGAAGGTTTGTCAAATCTTTTCCGAAAATGAAGAAAAAATTCAGATTAATAACTTTTCGGATTATATTGCCTACTTACCATCAAACATATATAACCGAATGTTTGATTGACTTCTTTTTTTTTCAAGACCCATGAAAAGTATCGAGTAGTTCTCATCCCCCTCATTAGCCAATTTAACCTTAGCCTTTTGAGCCAAATACCATTTACATGAATTTTATCAAGGTATTGAATGGATTCATAACCTCCAATTCTTCTATTAATAATTGATATCAAGAAGCTTAGCGACCTTATCTAATATCAGCTAGCTATTCTGGTAAGCTCTTATTTAAGATACAGATCCTCCATTCTTGCTTTTTAGATTTTAAAGGCCACTCACGAATTTTACCTTAAGAAATTAAACTTTATCATAACGTTCCTCATAGTTTAGTTTCAACTAGGGGCAGAATTTCACGTGTCAATGACAAACTTATTTAAAACCATCCAATCCGGTCCATATGGTTGAAATACCCTAAACGGGATCGGGCCGTAGTCATGATGGATTCACGAAGAAGAATTGGGCGATGATAGATAAGTATCTATCCAAAAGAGTGTAGCACATAGTCCGGATATGAATTAATTAAAATTTTCAGAAATAAGAAAACCTAGTCAAGTTTACTCATCTAAGTAGCGGAATTTGTCGGCACCATGTAAATGAACTACCTCATTCCTAGCGGGGATCTCTCAGGCCCGCTATTTGCAATAATCATGTTGAACATATCAGTACTTGAAACACTAAAAACCGATCAATCGCTTTAGTTTTCATGCTCAACTTCATAGAAATCGCCATATTTAGCACCTAACCGTCCCATTCTAATTTTATATCTATTAATAATATACTCCAAATAATCCCATAAAATCTTTTTGTCTCTCAAGTCGTGAGGAGCATAAACCGCCACCATCAAGATCTTAACACCAGATTTCAACCAAGTACCCCGAATTATAATGAAAAAATCCGAAACAGTAACATTATCTTTTTGGAAAGAATTAGGATCCCAAATGCAAAGAATTCCCCCCGAATTGCCCACAGAATCACTATGAGCGTAATCAAAAGTATAATTTCCCCAACAAGCCTTGACACACCACAGGTTCATATTCTCCATTTTTGTTTCCTGAAGAGCCAAAAAATTCACTTTATTTTTTAAACACAACTCCTTAACCCAATCTCTTTTGGCCTTTTGGGCTAGGCCTTGAATGTTCAAAGAAAGACAATTCATCGATTAACCCCCGACACTCCTTGAGATTCAATAATCTCACTTATATTATTTACACAACCTTTCATATTATATCCCATTGCTTGTCCAACCTTCACAAGTTCCTCCAGCACACAAAGGATAGACCCCCCTGATTGCGGAGCCACTGGTTTTTTAAAGATACCAGAACACACTGAGCCCGACATCTCATCTTTAGAACCGTTGTAATTATTTATCCTTTCCTGTTCATTATGTTCTTTCTCCACGATACGAGGCGATGTAACATCATTAACGCTTCTCCCAATATCTTCTTGCATGGAAACCCCATTAGGAGTAAAACCTGGTGGGAATTTGATACTATGATCAGATACTGGTATGTTAGCATCATTATCTTTATTTTTGTTGAGGATAGAGTAGATGCCAAAAGGATCTTCCGATGGATTCTCGTTTTGTTCTAAAGGATCATCAAGTTCAGTCTCTGGAACTTTATCCACATCGTCAGCATCATCAAAGTTGAACGCACCATGGCTATTTGCAGTGTCTCCTTTAGACCCTTCTTCAGATTCATCATCATCATCAAATTCATCAGCGAATTCAGGAACCCATCCAGGGATTTCTTTAGCGCGTAATACAAAAACCTTACCTCGGAAGATAACTTTAAAGTTCTCATAAATATTATTTCCAAGTTTTGAATAGATGCATAATCTTTTCGTATAAAAACCATCTTCTTCCTGATCTTCGGTGTCAAGAATCTCTCCCCACTTACTAGCAATCTTTTTAAAGGTATTTTTAGACCAAAGTTTAAATGGGACTCCTTCGATCTCAACCCATAAAATTCTACCTTCAGGAACGAATTCTGTAGAAGTTTGTTTTAAAACTGAGAACCACGATCCAACCCCCTTATTTTCCTGAAATAATCCTTAATTTTAGACGAAGGAAATTCCACCAAAACCCATAGTTCTCCCATATATTGAAGTTTGATCTCGTCAAAACCTTCATTCTTTAGGACTACCTTAAGATTCGACAAAGATGCAAACTCTTTAACCCTACCCAGCAAGGTCTTAGAGAGATCTCTTGAATTAAGACAATCATCATCCAAAACAATTGAAGGCGCAGATTCACAGTCCAATGCTTCAAATGAATTATGTGTTTTCAGCACATGGGCATAAGATTTACCTGCATTACTCGGCCCATTTTCGTTAACATTACTCTTTCTTTTGGGCTCATACACGTTGTCTTTCGAGGCTTTATTAATTTTCACAGGAGTTCTATGAAATCTGGCAACGTTTACATGGAACTTTGATCGACCAACCCAAATTGTGCAAAGATTACTTACCAATCGTTCCGTGTTAAACACATTAATGAATCGAACAAAACCGAATCTTTTCCCATCTTTCGATTTCTTAAAAGGAATAAACGAGTCAATAATGTGTCTATATTTCTTGCAAGCATGAAACAAACCTTTGGCGGAGAACATCTCAGGAAAATTCGACACATAGATTGAAGTGGAGATCTTAGCCACATTATCTTCTTTTGTTCTAAAGATACCCATGATACATAATATTGTCCATGTTTCGTAAAATTATTACTGTAATATCCGGCCTTGGCAATTTTGAAAGGATTTGCCTGATAAAAAGCCTTATAAGAACTTATTACAACATATCCGGCCTTGGCAATTTTGAATATGATATATAATTATTACTGTAATAAGTTCTTATAGGGCATTTTATTAGGCAAATCCTTTCATTAACATAATATTGTCCATGTTTTGTAAAATTTCACATGATAGATATGACATTATGATTCTAATGAGAATCTCTATCTATTAGATGAATATATTAAATTAGTTGATAATATTAGTGAGTCATAGTTGACTCTTATATTTGGTATGGTTATATTATCCTTGTCATGCTTTGTTGTAAATTAGCTGTAGGCTTTATCTTTATCTTGGAAGATAGAAAATCCCGGAAGGTTAATTGATGTCCTTGATTATTTCATAAAACATACAATATATATAGGATATAAGAGATAGGCTTGAGCCTAGGATAAAACATCTAATTTACAACAAAGCATGACAAGGATAATATAATCATACCAAATATAATAGTCAATTATGACTCACTAATATTATCAACTAATTTAATATATTCATCTAATAATAAGTACTGTTTACTCAGAATAAAAAATTACTAAAAAGGAGTTACTGTAGCAAATGTGTGTGTAAACACTACCATATTTGTTCGTTTGTATAATATAGAGAGATACCTACGATGCACTAATAAACAAAGAGCATTACATTTAAAATATTGGTGCATTAAAGTTGGAGATTACGCGTTGCTGAGAGCGGGTTTATTTTAATATATTTTGTCTGGATTTATTTGTCGACGGTCTTCATGTTTACAGTTTGTGGTTTAATATGGGCTTATGTGTTGGGCTATGTCTGTGGTGTGTTTTTTTGATGGTGAATATAATCAGTACTTTGTAATTTTTTTGCATTATGTCGCGTTATTATTTTTATTGAATAAAACAGTATTTTTTGTGTGTGTTTTGTTTTCTATGTTTTATCCAAGCCAATTTTTTTTGTATATTGCCTACTTAAGAAAGAAAAAAAAATTGTCAAATGGGCCGGCCCAAAGTTGGGAGCCAAAAAAAACCGGGCACTGTAGAATGCGACGAAAAGGGTCGTATAACTTTTCTTTTGATAATATATATAATACAATATGTTGTATCAATGGGTAAACGATATTCATTCACTTATAGGGCCGACACAAGGGGATTGGAACTAGTGATGCAAATGTAAACCGGTTTTTTTTAAGACCGGTACAAAAAACCGGAACCGGTTTTTAAAAAAATCGGTTTTTTGTTAACCGAACCGGTTAGACCGGTTTTCGGGTATATTAAGGTACCGGTTTTTTAAAATAACCGGGTTTAACCGGTTTTTTAAAATAACCGAGTTTAACCGGATTTTTTTTTTATTTTTTTTTAATTTTTTTTTATATGCGTTTTTAAAAAAAAACCCGGTTTTAACCGGTTAAAAATACCGGTCAACACTCACAGTAAATAGCCGTTACAATTTTTTTTTTAAAACCGGTTTTAACCGGTTTTTTTTTGTTTTTAAAAAAAAATACCCAATGGCTACTAGCCGTTATGCTAGTCGAATTTTTGGTTTTTTGTGTTTTTTGATGATTTTAGGGCATGGATTGGTAGTATAAATACATGTAATGGGTTGGGGTTGAAAACACATCAAAAGGGGCTCTGGGTGTAGTAGTTGAGTTGGATTAATTATTCTTTTATGATGGGAGATGGGCTGTGTCTGGTATGTTTGTGTCTGTGCTCGCTCTCTCTAGAAGGCGCCGCGCGCGCCTGTGTATAGTTGTGTTTGAGAAGAGATATTTCAGAGTGGGTGTTGCGCTCTGACGCGCTGGGTGATCTTTGACGCAGAGCGGTACAAAGAGGTGGCGTGTTCATAGAATGCCATCGTTTCTCACGGCGCTAGGGTTTAGTCGTGGAGCGGTCTAGCTCGCGGATGGTTTGCGAGAAGAATGTAGTCTTTAGATACAACTAGATGATGAGAGGTTTATGTACGGAGGTGTGTTGTCGAGAGGTGTAGAAGAACGCAGAACTTACTCGGAGTTTTGTAGATAGAAGGCTTGGGATTGTGTGTTTTTTGTGGGTTAATTACGATATGTGTATTCATGATGACCCCCCCCCCCCCATCCCCCCCATATAGGAGATTGTACTCACACACTCACCCCCCTGTTTGTTTGGGGTGGAAAAAGCACGTTGCAAGAAATGTTTGAAATTTATAATCCCCGCCGTCTAATACATACACTCCGGATATAAGAATCGGTTGTAATGGGTTAGCCAAAATTGATACGTCACAATTTGGTACTATTGGTGCGGGTATGGTACAAGTTTTTATATTTGATAATGATGTTGTTCGTACATTGATTTTGCGAAGTTTGTCATTCAACAAGCGCTTCCATTTCAACCACTTCGAAACGGCAAGCTTACGAGAGATCATCAAAAGGAGGCTACAACCGCGGTATCAACACGTAAGTCGTACTACTCTTAGAAGTGATGTTTTTAAATTATGGGAAACGGCTAAAAAAGATATTATTGATGGTTTTCGTGATTATAAATATGTGTTTCTATAACTACGGATACTTGGGGACCGCTACCTCATTGGTACGGCAAATTCTTATTTGCCGTTTGGCTCATTGGTTTAATCTCGAATCTTGGTTATTAATGAAACGGACAATTGCTTTTAAACTATTTGCTTATCCTCATACGGGATCTAATTTAAGAAAAAATTTATATGACACTTTAATTGAATTTAATTTAGAAAAAAGGTTTTACGATTTCACTAGATAATGCATCAATAAATACTAGAGCTATGGAATTGTTAAAATTACGTATAAATACCCCGTTTTTGATGGTCTTTTTTTCATTCCCGTTATTTGTTGTTGCTCATGATATAAATTATCGTGCAAGCGGCATTAAAAATTGTGATAGTTTAAGGATGAAAATTTAGGGGTTTATAGTATACTATATATAGTTACGAGTAAAAACGAACGACAAATGATACTATAGCGGGTTTTTCGTAAACTCTTCATGTGGTGAAGAACCCTAGGACCTTGCTATGATAATAATACTAGGTGGAATTCTAATTGCATGATGTTTGAAAATATATTAGACGACGTATGAGACTTTAAACCTTTTAATTGAAAACATTGTTAATTGAAATAAGTCCGTTTCGATTAGCGACCAAGATTGGATCTATCTAAATGATTTAACTATTTTTTTTCACGGTTTTTAAAAATAAGTCGGAAACAACTATATCTATGGGTGTTTATTACCCAACTAGCTCATTTAAGTTGTAAATCAAATTTATGCTATGACGGATAAGGAATAAGTTGACGAGATTAAACACCTCCACCTAGCAAATGTTTAGAAGAATGGTTAAAGTTATAAAAAAGAAATTTGTAAAATATTTTGCTAATTTACCTTTGGTTTTTACTTGTTCCGCCGCACTTAATCCATGTTTAAATGTTGGAGGCGTAGTAGAACTTTTTATAACATGAAATAATGAAACATTTAGAATTATCATTTGGGTTAGACGTAACGACCGACCTCAACTTATTTAATCTCCCAAATTTTTTTATTAATCGATAACTTTAAAATTATTTGGAATTTATGCAAACAAATATGGTCAATACAAAACCCAATTGTTGATCAAATGCCGGGCCGGATCGTCCTACCGAATGGCAAGTGACATTATATTTAACTTCTTATAAGAGTTTATTTAAAAGAACGCTACAAAGCGTCAACGAATATCGCCCCAACAAGGAGTTGGGGACAATATATGGCCTACTAAACTTTGTATAACTGTAAGGCCGATAGAGTTTCTAACTTTGACATTTTGGCTTGGTGGAAAGAAAGGGAAATACCAATTTCCAATTTTATCAGCTATGGTCGTACCTTATTAACGGTTCCAAGCTTCGACAATGGTAGCTCCGTAATCGGATTTTCTTATTAGCGTAGAATTATATCGAAAGAAGGCCAAGACTAACCCCCCGAAATCGTGGAAGTGATGTGTATGTTTGAAAGATTATTGTAACGGAGTAGATAGGGTACAACATGAATCATGTTGGAAGGTTCCGATATTGGAAGCCGTTGAGTAATCTTTTAGCAAGAGAAGAAGTTGATTTAGGGTTATCACCTCCGAATACCGTATTAGATGAAGGGTGAGTTTGAAGACTAGATATTGAACACGTAGATGTAGAAGATTTTTGGAAGATTTATTGGTATTAAGTTAACGGGTGATGGCAATGCCGTAAGCTCGACATAATTGAGTTCACTAATTTGTTTTCGGTGTGATGCCATGCGAAGCTCGACATGTAATTAGTATTTATATAGATTTTTGTTGTATAATTGTTTTGTTTAAATATAAGTTATGATTGTATTTTTTTAGTATGTTTTCAAGGTGTGCAAATACAAAAGTTATGATTGTATTTTGTTAGTATGTTTCCGGTGTAATTGTTTAATTTAATGTTTGTTAATGTAACAAGTTTATGTAAATAAATGTTTCGAAGTTGTAAATTCCGAAAAACGAACGTATAAAAACCGATTCCGATCATTTGATTAAAGAAAAAAAACCGAACCGTTTATAAAAAAACGATTCCGAAATTTATAACCGAAAAAAATAAACATAACCGATTTTCCACGGCTAAAACGAAACGAAAAGGGTCGTATAACTTTTCTTTTGATATAATATATATAATACAATATGTTGTATCAATGGGTAAACGATATTCATTCACTTATTGAGCCGACACAAGGGGATTGGAACCACTTGGATTTTTGTCGGATAGTGTGATTTTTTTTAATAATTCTGATTTCTTATAAAAAAGTATGCTCCCATCTTATAAAGATATTGTGTATCTGATCACTTAAGAATTCGGTCCACCACGGATAGCTAATCTATGTTCAAAAATCAAAACTTGATAATGTTTGTTTTCTTGTAATGAACTAGCAGCAAATGCCGAAAAGTGATTAACTCAAGTCTCAAGCACGATATTGACAATATAAGGTACAGTAATTTATATAAAGGGCTTAAGCCCATTTAAAAAAGCAATCTATATATGTCATGTAACCCCATGGACTCTATAACCCATAGTAGGCTCATACTAAAATATCAAAACAAAATTCCTTATGTTTTCAACAAGTCAAAGTATCCGCGCGTTGCTGCGGACGGGTGTTTTTTATTCGTATGATTTTTTTTAATGTTTTTTTGGTGGTTTGGTATTTTGAATCAATGTGTACATCATTTTGTTTATTTATTTTTTATTTATTTTGTGCGGGCTTATTTTTTCGGTCTCATGTTTAATAGTTTGTTTTTTTATATCGGCGTATTTTTTTATTTGAATAAATCAGTACTTTTGTAATTTTTTTCCTATGTTGTGCCGAGCAAATTTTTTTTTAATATTATTTTGTGCGGGCTTATTTTTCGGTCTCATGTTTAATATTTATTTTTTATATGGGTTTATGTGTTGGGCCTCATGGCGCGGGTATTTTTTGATCTGAATAAATCATTATTTTTGTAGAAATTTTTCCTATGTTGTGCCGAGCAAATTTTTTTTTAATATTATTTTGTGCGGGCTTATTTTTCGGTCTCATGTTTAATATTTATTTTTTATATGGGTTTATGTGTTGGGCCTCATGGCGCGGGTATTTTTTGATCTGAATAAATCAGTATTTTTGTAAAAAAATTTCCTATGTTGTGCCGAACAAATTTTTTTTTTTATATTATTTTGTGCGGGTTTATTTTTTTGTCTCATGTTTAATAGTTTGTTTTTTTATATGGGCTTATGTGTTGGGCCTCATGTAGAGGATATTTTTTAATCTGAATAAATCAGTACTTTTATAAAAAAAAAAAAATTTGTGCCGAGTATTTTTTTTATATATATATTGAGTATTTATAAAAAAAAATTAGGCTGGCCCAAAGTCAGAGCCCAATAAATTAGGCCAAAGTGGGAGCCCAACAAAAATGGTACTGTAGCACAGGGGAAGAAACGAAATAGTTTCAACAAGCAAGATTAACCGCGCGTTGCTGCGGGCGTTAATTTTTCGCGCGTTGTTGTGGGACGTTAATTTTTTTTTTTTTGGTTTATTTTTTCGGTCCGTTGTTTAATAGTTTGTTTTTGTTCTTATATAAGATGACAATCGCGCATTTTTTTTTGCCCACGCCGATAGATAGTCGTAAATAGTTAAAGATGAGAGTACTTCTTATAAAAATGTATTAGTTCGATTGGGAAATAGTGGTTATGTGTATGTAGATTAGCAAATTTTCATATCAGCTTCTTTTGGAAAAGCAAACAAACTCACACATTTCTAAAGACATGATAGGCCTTGATAACCACTGATAATTCTATGCATGGAACCTTTGATAACACCATTTACCCATTTACCCATGAATTTGTTAAAGTTGATTCCTCAAGCAACTACAACCGATATGTGAATCATTTTCTTTGGATTTTTCATACAAATCATGTTTATATTTTCTTGGCACCTATGGTTGATTAAGACTCTTGCAGGTTGGAGACTTTGGACTGTCAATGATCAATTGGAATATCTTAGTTACAGGTGGCGTCAAAGGGAATTTACCATGGATGACACCGGAATTATTAATAGGCAACACCACTCGAGTATCTGAATAGGTTAGAATACCTCATGCAACATACGTCATACAACCGAACAAATTACATGACTTATTAATCACTTAAATATTTTGAAAAATAACCATATACTATTATATTTGGTATGTTGCGTATGGAATTGGTCATTCTTTCAAAATTTGTGTGTTTATTTTTGCAGCTATTAATCATGATTTGTTTGTAACGACTAAAAGTAGTTGATGCAGGTTGCTATGTAGTTTTCTGAGATTTGAACGGATAGATTGAATTAGAACGAGAAACTCCGTACACAACATACCAAATATATGAAGTCCAACTCAAACAAAATTGCCAGATATGAAATCCAAAATGGCAACTTTGGGAAAAGAAGTTGCATCAGGAAACAACAACAACAAATGACACACTATAGAGACCTAATTCCTATGGTAAAGCTTCTCATTTAAATGGATTAAGTGAATCTAACATTTCCGTTTTTCTTGACTATGTTGTCTAAAAACATGATTTTTGTTAGATTGAATTTGAACAAGCTAATCATCAAAAGGTTGTTTAAATTCTGTTCGTTTGAGGCGGCTCAGAGAGGTATGCTTTTGTGCCCTTTACCTCTTTAGCACAGATTTGTTATTTTCGTTATTATTAATTTTCCATTAGTAGTTAATAAGCCATATGGTATCATAGCGAAAAAGTCAATTATAAGTCGAAGAATGGAGATGAAGTGGCTATGTCTAACATAACTCATATGCAACAAAGTAAGTTGTTTTCCTCTTTAATATCTTCCTGAAAAGTGCTTAGCTATATTTACTTATTATATATGCTTTGAGTGCATAAACAATGCAGGTAACTTTGATGACCTAAAGTTGTTAACTTTACCCTAATACGATTATTGATGCATATATTTGCTCTATTTTCACGTGACAATTATTATATATGATCCAAGTGATTCTTACTTGGACATTATGTAACAGGTACCAAACTTTAAATTATAGCTTAATTTGACCCATGATAATTGCCTACAAAGTTACTAACTTTGTTGCAATATGTTGTTTTGGGTAACCACCTTTTTTTAAGTGTTATTATTTGTAACAAGTTGAGCATGGTGGGTATGCTATGCATCAACTACCATGTAGGTCCGATAGTTCCCCACTTGGATTGATTTAATGGTATTATAAACCCACTTGGTTGATTTGTGGAAGTCACTTTTCTTTTTTATGCTGTTAAAAAGAAAACCTTTTTCGCCAAACATGTTTTTTACAAACTTATAGTTTATTGTTACATGATGTAGCTTTAGTCTTATGGATTATATTTCTTTTTACATCTTATAATTGGGTTTTTTAATTAGAAAGACATTTATTCAATGATAAAATAGAAGTGCAGACACGTTGCAAGGGTCAGTTTATGGTGTTCAAATGAGTAAATTAAGCTAATACGTGTTTGAAGTATAATATTATGGTAACTCATATGATGTTACATTCATGTTAGGTTCTCCACCATGGTTCTCCAAACACCCCTATAATCTCTCCCTAAAGTTATGGTGATGTCTTGGTTAAAAATGAACTTCACTTATATGTTGAATTTACGAATTAATAACCAAGGTATATTCCTTATTAACTTTTCCACGCAAGAAATTTGGCATAATTAGTTTTCTCTTGTAGGACTTGGTCAATGTCTTTATGACTCTACCTTCCGATCACTTTATAATGATTTGATTTGAATGTCGAAGATCCGTTGAACACAGTTGTTGCAGCCTATGAAGAAAAAGTTAAAGGTACTCGATGCTTGAAACTGAACTCACAAGTCTTATTTGCTTTATTACTATAAAACTAAACGTGGGTTTTGAACATATTTATTTGATTTTATCACTATAAAATGATTTCACATCCATTCAAAAAATAATCTTCTATTTCGTAACCAATATTTCAAAGTTAAAAAGATAGTCTGTTTGACTTCAGCAGTCAAAGTAAATTATATTCTTCTAGGAGTAAAGGAGTGACCCATCTCAATCATTTTTGTGCTAGAGTTATTTATTGTTGATATTTTGATTAAAGTGTCAACAAACAAAGTTTTATGCTTTAGTTATTTATAACTTATTGACACTAATCTTCTTGGCTTCTTGGATTGCAAAGACCTTTGTGCCTAATTCGCTAAGCCAGAAGATTTGGGTCTAATTTGAGGAGGAATCATATGATGACAGAGTCGAGTGAAATGAAATGACTCAGGAGATGATGGCACCTGCTCGCTGCTGCACTGCTGGTTATTTAGGATTTCGGGGTTTCTGTTGCTTGTGGTTTTTGAGAGATCTCGTTGATAGCTCTAGGAGTGTAAACCATAATTCTTTACCTTGCTGAGTGGGGCAACTCTAAAGAAGCCTGGTGACATGACCGAATCTACAGAATAAATGTATGATTTACGCTCGCCTCTTGCAACAATTTAAAAAAACAAAAAAAAAAACCTAATTGGGTCGGCCCAAATTTTTGGGCCTGTTTAAGTCAATTCGGAAATGTTACCGCGGATATTTTTTTATCTGAATGCGTCGGTATTTTTGTAACATTTTTTTCCTCCCTATTTTGTGCCAACAATTTTTTTTTTTTTAAAAAGAAAAAAAAAAAAAACTAATTGGGCCGGCCCAAATTTTTGGGCTAAATTTTTTGGGCTTTTTTTTGGCCCAGCACTGTAGCTACAGTACAGTGCTACAGTGCTTAAAATGAATAGTGATTTTGGGTAAAAAAACGACGACGTTTAGTTTCTAAAATGTGTAAGAGTATAATTCCCCTATATATAAAGTATATAATTAGTAAAACAAAAACTTCTGATTAGCAAAGGGCATACTATCTAAAAGGACTACGTATGTCGAATTGATTTTGTGGTGAACAATTTTTATGTGTAAATGTATCGACTCATTCACTTTGATTAACATAAAAAAAGGGAGAAACTACGGATTTACGGAAGACAAATGTCCAACAGTAAATTATATATGTTGGAAAAATATGGTTTTGCAAAGTGATGTTTTGCAAACTTTGGACACCATTTAACATATGTAGATGTTATATGTCTTTGTATTAGAGTGGGGCTTTTTGTTCTCCTCTATGACAGCTTCGCAACGAGCTAAAGTATGTTCAAAGTGAAGTTAAGATGAATGAGATATCGTGTCTCAAAGTGAGACACGTGAAACACAAAATCTGGGAAACAAGAACTATCCCACATCGCCCAAAGTGTGAAGTGGGAATGGGTTTATAAGGAACCTTTTGTAGTGACCTCTAAATTCCTTTGTGGGGTTTATGCTCCCACGCCTACGCGCGGGCAAGATGGGTTCGGTTCCACTGAACTCATGCGAGCCCGCGCGACCTGCGGACACGAATGCAGCTCCGGTGGTTCGCCTACGCGCCTATCTTTTTGCTACCAGTTTTGTTATAAGGTTCAGGTTCCAGAATATTCTTGAGATTCAAATGTTGAATATATCAACATTTCAAAATCGTGTGTATAGATAGACCCGGCTGAATTTCAGCAACTATCTTTGGCTTGTTGACCAAGATAGGGTTTGCCTATATAACTAACCGTTCTCATTCATTTTTGGTACTCAGAAAACGAACTCCAATTAAACCATACGCAGCAGCTTTTCAGCCGTCTTTCCAGCAGCATAGTCGATCAGAAACACTCGTTTTTCCCCGGTGATCTTTCAGGCAAGTTGTCGAGTCCGGCTGTACAACAGCTTTGGACGTTGTACCCTGGGAAACAGACGGCGAATCTGTTTTAAGGGAATCGTGTTAAACACGAGCCTCGTTCTTTTACTGTCTGTTATTATTTCGGTTAATTTACTTGTTAATGCTATTCGATCTACACTAATAAAAGTATGCAGGTTTCTCAACAATATAATGGAATAAATTTTATGTACTTCACACCTCATTGTGCTTACATGTTACACCACATGGAAGATCACGATCAATATGTGACGACGGTATCAAGCATAGATTAATGAAAAACTGAATTTGCTCATGGATGTAAGATATTACAATTTTACAAGCAAAAACTCATATTCTTAAAGGGCAAAACGACGTATAAATAAATAAACAGTAAAACTGTAAACGATGGATTCTCAAATCTAACAAAGCAAACGTAATATTATATATTCATTGGATTACAGTATCAAGCATAGCAATAGCATAATAAGGTTTTCGATTTAAGACATAAAAGAACATAAAACATAAACCCTAGTACGAAGAAACACCTATATCGTTCTCCAGTAGTACGCACGTCTAGAGGAAATCTTGATCATCAAAGTCGTCACGGAAGCGGTTGAAGAAGTTGAAATCAGCAAGATCGGTATATCTACTCAGCCTCATCATTGGATCATGGCCTCTTGGATCATTCATCAAATCGTGAAGGTTGTATCCGAACGCGTCATCCGCTTCTTCTTCTTCTTCATGGTTGTTGTAGTTAAAGATGTTTGCGTCCATGTGATTATATGCGTAATGTTCGCGCTTATTAAGGAACCCCTTCTTCATTCTCTCGATTTCAATCAACATTGATGAAAAAAGTGGTTCGAGCCCTATGCCTGCCTACCTTTTATATAAAATCCTAACGATGATGAACGACGTGTTTTAGTATAATTGTTATATTTATACCGGAACTTTTTAGTTTCTCTTTAGTATAATGTAGGGTGATATATGAAATTAATATTTTTTAAATTAATTAATATTAATTTTAATAAAAATTACGTTTGATTTTTTCACATTAAATATTTTTAACTAAAAATAGGTT
>BQNB010110821.1:2379-22476 GCA_026074375.1 Tanacetum coccineum | reverse complement strand
GAATTTTGATATGTGAGAAATCACATATCATTTTTATATCAAAACAAACCCTAAAATGATCAAATTGTGCAAAATATGCTTGTATATTGCTTGTTTTGTTATTTGTGATGTGTAGGTATGGATATTACAAATATCACAAGGAAATGGTTAAAACCGAACAAACACGGACACGGGAACGAATAGAGTACACAAGAGATGGAAAGATTTCATTAATGGTCAACAAAGTTAATTCTGGTCAAGCCTTGGTCAACACTGGTTAACCACAAGAAGACAAAACCCTTGAAAATACCCAAAATACCCTTAATGTTAAAACCATTTTCACTAGAAACCCTAAATGCTTAACACCATTAGTCCTCTTCGATTAAGGGACTAACGGTCGTTATCTCCTAATAACCAAAAACCCTTAACCAATTAACCAAGCCCAAATAACATTCCATGGTGCAAACCCTTTTTACCTAAGCCCAAGTCAAAGCCACTTAACCCCAGGTCAAACGAAGTGTATAAAAGAATTAGGGGGCGCGAAAATTCATTTTTCACTGTTCATCATCACCCCCAATTTACCCTGCGTTAAATCATAAAGGTTAAAACCCATCCCCTCTCAATCCAACATGGCCACTCAAAGATTCTTAGTACAAAGCTGCCATCTCAGTAAAGAAACATCACCAAAAGCCTATCATTGGCCAACTTTGACAACATGGTGGACACGTGGGCTGTAAACAAACACACCTTTAATGGAATTTTGCACTAAATCCTTTGTAAAAGAAGCACAAAGCCTCTGACACACGGATTGCCACGCTGGCAATCCGTGTGATCACATATTGATCCAATGGTGAAGATTGAAAATCCAATGATTGCAAAGAATGAAGGGTTCAGATTAAGAGGAGCGTTTAACAAACTTGGAGACCTGGAACCTTCGTCTCAAGCTATAAATACAAGACCTTCTCACTCACATGGGATATCTAGCTTAATATAGGAGTAGTGTAAAATTAGCTTAGCTTATCGTAATTTCAGTCTTTGTAATCTTCATTTTAAAGCCTTGTAATCTGTTTTTATTAATAAAAGTTTGAATTTCATTTTTAATCTTGTTCAATCTTGTTTTTACCTAATAAGCAAAATGTTTGATTAATCTTAATAAGCTTTAAATAAGCTCTTAATACTCTATCATTTACACTACATAAGCTAGCTTTAAACTCAGTTAAGTTCACCAAAGCTTAACTGAGCTTAATATACTCAAATCCTCCCTAAAAATTACCTTAGCTAAACATGGAAGGGAAACCAATAAGGGATGGGAGGTAGGTTGCATTTTCGTGTAATTTGTCCATACTTTAGGAAATACCTACATAGATCATCATAAGTGTGACAAGGCAACAAATTTAGGAGAAGCAATCTGAGGAGTAGTGCATGATTAGGTAAATACATCTTTTTATCTATAAGTTATCACCAGAGTTTTAGATATTATAATTAGTTTTAATTAGCTAAACCAAACCACTCTCGTCACCATAAGATTTTACTTGCATCGCAAAGAAACATACAAATACAAAAAGACCTTCCTTCAACCCTTAGAATTTCTGTTCAGACCATAATCTAGCCTTCCAAACCTATTCCACTGAGTGAACGATTAGCAACCCGAGTCTTGCCCATACTTACACTACAACGATACTTGCAACTGCATAAGGAGTTGTAAAACTTCTCGTGTGAGAGTCCTACGACCCCCACATCAAGTTTTTGGCGCCGCTGCCTAGGGAATAGTTAGGTTTAGATCATAGTTTAGCTTAGTTCTACTTGCTTAAATCCTTTTTTTTTTTGGGGGGGGGGGGGGGGGGGGGGGGGGGGGGGGGGGGGGGGTTTTTTATTTTTTTTTTTTTTTTTTTGTTTTATTTCTTTTTGAAGAAGAATTTAATTTCTGCATATTAGCTTTCTTGTAGTCTATCTTTTCTTTGTGTTATCTGTTTCGTAACCCATTCTTGTCAACCACCATGGGAGACGAGAATCCTATCCGTACTCTTGGAGATTACTCCAGACCAAGCCACGAGGGCTATAGGAAATACCATTAAGCTCCCTGAAGGGAATAATGTAGTACCTCTTCGATCTGACACCATTCGGTTGGTGCAAAACGGATGCTCATTCCATGGACTACGGTCTGAGGATCCAAACCAACACCTCAAGGATTTTCTTAAACTGGTTGACTCACTTGACCTTGATGATGAAAATAAGGAAAGAACGCGCCTGTGTTTATTTCAATTCTCCCTACGTGATCAAGCTAGCAATTGGCTTGAACGCCTTCCTGCAGGATCCATCTCCACATGGGAGGATCTTAATACCCGATTCCTTGCTCAATTCTTTCCACCGGGAAGGACTGCAAAACTCCGCAATGATATCCTGATGTTCTAACAGCATCATGGAGAATCTCTATCTGAAGCATGGACTCGTTTCAAGGACTTACTCCAAAAAGTCCCTCATCATGGCATCATCCTTTGGCTCCAAGTCCAAATCTTTTATGACCATGTCAATCCCATCACAAGACAGCCATTTGACAATTCGGCCGGTGGTATCTTTGGTGACCTCACCCCAAAGAAATCCTGGCAGATACTAGAGTGTACCTCGGCACTCTTAGTGTACAATGAAAGTTGGAACGACCCAAGAGATTTTGCTAAGTCGGTCAAGGCAATTCGCATCTGGCCTTCAAGAATTCGCGCGAGGTACATCCGACCGCCATCTAATCGATCTCGAAAATCAAGTCCAACGCTTGATGGAAGCTCACCTTGCTCCGACATAACCTACCCAAGTACACAAAATCACTACCCTATGTGAAATTTGCAGTGGTCCGTCATGACACTCAGAATTGCATGGAAAACCCTAAACAAGCCTTCGTTGAATACGCATCTTCGCGTACCGATGAAGCAAGAGGTAAGTGGTACAACTTTAAGTCGCCCGAGGCAAAACAATCTTGATGACACCTATAATCCGTACATGGAAGAGTCACACCCGAGACCTAGGTGGATAGACAACCTCAAACTAAAAACATTTCTCAACCCCACCTAAAACCGGTCCCAAACCCCAACGGCTCAGTCTTTGAACCGTCCTTCACACCTCCTTAAAACATTAATAATACATCAAGTATAGAGGGACTGGTTTCTGAATTCATGGCATCTCAGGATGCTAGACTATTTAAGTTTGAAGCCGATTTCAAACAACAACAAAGTGAGATGACCAACAAGATCGACACCGTGCTGAAAGCCATCACCGACCGAATAGCGGGCACACTGCCTAGCGATATGGTTAAGAACCCGAAACTGGGGACACATCCAGTTTCGTCTGCTCGTTCTTACCTAATTAGTGGTCCTCAATATCCGTCTTAACCTTCCACATCAATTAACGCTGTCAAGGCACATCTTAATGACACAATCACCACGCCGCAACAGCTTGAGGAACCCGAACCAACCCTTGAAGACGAATTTCAGGACTTAAACCTTAACCTTTCGGTCCTCGAAGTCCTAGCTCACGCCCCAATCTATAATGCTATATTAGATAAATACGTTGAGAGTCTAGGCTTGGGCAAAGGCGGATTAGTGTTTGTTTAAGGTAAAGTACCCGCGAAGATAGGAGATTTTGGGCTATTCACCCTACCTTGTAGATTATGGGACTCTAAACCCTTCGACACTCTAGCTGATCTAGGGTCAATCCGTAAACATAATGCCACTTTAACCCTCTTCAAAACGCTCACATCGACATTAGAAGAGATTGATCACATCATCGGTGGACTTGATGAACTAAATCAATAACCTAGTCCAGAAATCATTAAAGACGTAGAGATCCATATAGGAAAGCTTAAATTACTAAATGACTTCTACGTTCTCGACATGTAAAATGACCTCGAAACCCCTTCACTCGTAGGAAGAGGATTCCTAGCTACCGCCAATGCAGTAATAGATTATAGGATGGCCAAATATCGGTAGGGATAAAGACACTAATCGAAAATTCAGAGAAAAAGTGAGTGATTCAGTGAGGATGAACCACCTTATTGGACAACACTTGGAAAAAGGGAATCCTATAAACCCCGGCCTAGCTCGAAAGGAATAGGCGCAAAACCCCCTTACTATGCTAGGAAAGACTTCTTAGATTGCCATTTGCCTGAAGAATGGGAGATCTCTAGAGATGCTGAACTCAATCCCTTTAAGGATACCTTAGTGTTTTAGAGAATGGTAGAGTTCCTAGGGGCCATACCCATTAACCTTAAGTGTAACACGTGGGAATCAGAAGATTTAGTGGAAAACAAGATTGATTGGAACAAACCACCAAAAAATGGAGACGGGGCATGGCATGTAAAGATTAGAATAATCGACCCCAACGGAGAAAGATTTACAAACCCATCAATCAATCCCTACTACTAGGAAGCTCTCCGAGAGAGAAAACCCAAAGGAAATCATCGACTTGGACCACTTTTACGACACGTGATGTGACTTCGAGTCAGCTACAAAGACTCGTTAATAAAGAAAAGCGCTACTTAGGAGGCAACCCAATTTATTTTTCCCGCATATTAGGAGTGTCTTGTGTGTTTTATTCTTCTTAATTTGTTTTATTATGATTGATTATCTTGTAATCATGCTTTGAATTGTTTTTAACCTCGTCTTAATCTCAATCAAAGGTATTTTGCAACCAATAAGTGTAGGGGAATTTATCCGGCTTTTGAGCCAAATTCAAACATCTTTAATAAATTGTTTAGATTAATTCGCGTCAGTGTCGAAGTCAGTAAGATTGACTTTGTGAAATCCCAGGTTTTATACAACATTTATACAAGAACTATCTTATAAATCAAGTGCAAGAAATTTTTCATCAAAAAATTTAAGAACCCTTTTTCACAGACGGTGGAGACGGCGTCACGATTAACAAGTGACGCCGTCACCACGGCACCTGCTACGGGGTCACATACAACCCCGACGGCGTCAAACGCCCAGGTCCAGAAAACTTAGAATTTTTAATTATTTATGAAAATAAAACTTGCATAACATTTAATACATGTATTATTCTGTATAAACCTGTAAAAGCCTGATGGTTTCAACAATTCATTCATCCTATCTATCGAGTCAAACCGTAAATTCACATTGTATGTTGTTAAATCGCACATTTTATGCTTGGTATAGTTCTCTCTGTCTTTGATTACAGGTTATATTTGATTAGAAGAAGCTTGGATATTCTTAGGAAGTTCCATTAGACGATTCTTGGAGACGATTAACTATTATCGGCATGTTCTTCTCTATTATTGAGCAAACAGGGGAGTAAAGTTCCTTTCCCATGTTTTCTTTCCCTTTATCAGTTTTTTAACGGGTACTCCAAATAACATTGGGACAATGTTCAAAAATAAGTGGTAGGTGGGGGGGGGGAAATAAGCCGTTAGAAACTAATTCTTCATTTGTCATTGCTTTGTCCTTTAGAAAAGGATGGGTAATATATCGAAACATAGCATAAAAGGGAGATTTTTACCAAAATTTTAAATTTTTTACGACGCATACCAACAAAAACCGATTATTATTAGCGTCTCATGGATAGGAATTTACATGACTAGCATAAAAACCCTTAAAATTCCACCCCAAAATGTGAGGTCAATCCCCCCTTAATACGTTTAGAAATTTGGGTACTCTATCATCGTAACCCGAGAGATGATTTTATCTTTACCCGGTTCGAGTTAAGGTTGATCTGCAGGCATGTATGTCTATTCCGTTATTACGGCCATGTATGCATTGCCTTGTCGCCTTTTCTAGAATGTCTGGTGTTAGTAAAATTCATATGAGTGTACTGGTAGTATATTAAATTCCAGAACTTGTTTTAGTGATGCATCCCGAGACCGCATAGTAAGTAATAGGATTTTCTTAGATATAGAGCATAAGAATAACCCCATGATTTTACAACCTGTATTTGTTATGATGGCCACCTCGACCATATAACTATCCCACACCCTTGCCATGCACTTACCTTTAGTGCAGGATACCCTAGTACAACCCTCCGAGCCTATCCTTTTTTCACGGTTCTCGTAATTTTTTGGTTAATCCGGACTATTAATGAAAAAGAGCAATTGTCTCCCTTAAACCAATCTTACACCGCAAAAAAGCCTTAGCCTACCCCATATGTATTTATTTTTAGTACATTATTGTTTAAACCCAAGTTAATTATTTGAGTACACGGTTGCTAAGTCCATGTAATCCTTGTAAATACATGTTTTTGGGATCGATTGGGTGATTCATGGTAGTATTTATTTCGCGTGTAAAAATAGGGAAGAAAAAGTTAAGTCAATACCGCCATCATGTTTTGTCAAATGAAACTCCATGTTTATTTTGACCACACTCAAATAGGTCAAATAGTTAGATTGTATATCTCAGCAAGTAAAAGCTCAAGTGTCGGGGTACCGTAAATTGTAAAAAACGCCCCTGAAGTATTATGTTATTTAAAAAAATTTTGAGAAAAGAAAAAGAAAGAGATTGATGTAGAGTTTGTATATCTTCGTCCGAGTCTTGGCTTAGCAACCAAACCAGCGTGTATTCGTGTAAATAATTAGCTAACCCTTCCACTCCAAATTCACCCAAAGCCACCCAAATGTATCCCATCCGTTTCTGTTTCCATTATATGTTATCTTACACCTACACCCCACAACCCTTTAAAAGACCTCTAGATTAGAATAATTCATAATACTGCACCTAGCGGTGGAGGTTTGATCCTTTACCAAGCCTATGGTAATTTATATGCTATGACAGGTAATTAGTGTTAATTTTCATTTCCCCCATATGTTATAATTCATTATACATACCCGAGTGAAAGAGAGAATCCCAAACACTTATGTGAGGTGCTAGTATGTATTTTCTGTGCTTTTAATTACGAGGTCTAGGAGGTTGTGTTGTAAATTATTTTTGAAGAGTAGGTAAAATGACCCCTCATATTGTTATTGTATAGATAGAAAAGCCCATTTGCTTGAGGACAAGCAAATCCCAAGTGTAGGGGTATTTGATGTGTCATTTTATACACTTTTTCGGGGTCGTTTTGTAAACCCCCATCTCATGTATTTAATGTATGCCCAAAATAGGTACTTAATCATACCTTTTCAGGTATTCGCATTTGATGGCATTTGGATGATTTTACACGTGACTTGAGCTCATTAGGAGAATAAACAGAGCGAAGATTGCTAGGCCAACACCAAGACTCATGAAAGATCTGTTCTCACATATTAACACCCCGTGTTTTAGGTCATTGTACGACGATCACGTGCCTGATGTCGTAAATATTATTTTATGAGTTTCCATGAACGAGCGTCGACATTTAAAATTTTATTTGTCGATAATAGATATTTTCGTATTTTTGGAAATATTTGGAGAAGATTAGATAATTCTTATTTTTTACGTTTACGCGATTGTCAACCGGTTTTGATCGCTACGAACTTGTATTCGTTCATCGATTTTAGCGCGAAAAATTTACACTAGTAGGATAGTTATAGTAACAAGATATTTACAAGAGATATTATGCAAGATATTATTAGGATAGTTATAAGATATATACAAGTACACTAGTAGTAAAAATTCATTCTATCTCCTCTTTGTTCTTGTGATTCTGCCAAACATCACCACCACAACACACAATTCATTTTTGATTTTCAATCTCAAGAACACATTCAAGTATCACTCAAATGGAGGATTTGAACCAAGAAATAACCAAGTGGTAATTGTTTTCTCCTCCTTTCTTTATCTTATTTTGTGTCGATACCAAATCAAGCAAGGCACACAAAGGTGTGGTTGATTCGTTAATGAAAGTTAATGGGTTGCTTGTAATGAGAAAGATGGTTTTGGTTTGGGTTGGTTGAGGTGAGCCGCGACTAAGACTCAAGAAGGACAACCCGACATTTCCTTTTCCTGACTTTGCTTCCGTATAGCATTGTGAGTTTTCCTTGATGTCTATTTCGATCATTTCATTCATTTGATTTGATTAAGTAAATAAGTATAATTTTATGAAGATCGATTGTGAACTCCGCGTCTAGTGTAGTACAATATTGATATTGAAGCGGGATTTATATGCTTATATAGATTGTATTGAATATAGTTTAGATGAGCTTGTGGTCAAAAATGAGTTTTGGCGCAATAATTATAGAGTAGATTCTGAGCAGAAAGTTTGGCATGCCAAATGAGGATCGAGATTTCGTAGAATCTAATTTTAGGTTGTGAAATGTGGTAGAGCTTGTTTAGACGATCGTTTCCATATAAGGATCGTCTCATATCTCCTAATAACGAAAAAGTTATGGCGAAAACGAGATATATTCTTAATATGAAAACTCAGCACTAGTATAAAAGGAGCTTGCTGTCAGGTTTTTAAGATGGCATTTCCGGCACTTTCGAGTCCGTTTCGGCCTTCGGTCGAAACATGAAAGTCGTTCGGAAGGTCGTTTTACTTCCCCGCGAGGTTCTTTAAGTCTAAAAGCTAGTGTTTAAACGGTCTTAAGGCGGGGGCAAAATCGGGCTTTTTTTGGAATTAATAACACTGCATCAGACTGACGCGATGCCGTTTTCGCACATATTCAGTCGAGTTTCGGGACTCGGACAAACTTGAAAGTTGTTCAAAATAACGTTTTTACCTTTCTGAGAGGTTATTCTAGAGTTGAAAGACGCCTTAATAACGAAGGGTCAAAAACGCAAACGCACGTATGCGTTTGTAATACATTTTCGGCAGAAACCTGAGTAGGGAATTTTTGTCTCATTTTCTCTTCTTGGTTTCGGGTCTCGCTAAAACTAATAAGAATGTTCGTAATATCGTTGCAAGAATTCTCTTTAGAACCGCGAGTTGTTAAAATGTTATGCAGTAGGTCGAATTTGGTCGGTCAGACCTAGAAAATAAAAATATTTTATAAAAGTCAAACGAAAGTCCAAAGAAAGACTTTAATAAACGTTCACCGATGTGGTGTTTAAGATGATTTGATTAATAAAAAATATTTCGATTTACTCTACTATCGTAAGTACTAATTTTTGAGACCGTTGGTACGATTATAAGTATGGGAAAGTATAAAACGATAACTTGTCGTAATAATGCGGTAATGTGATATCCATTATGAGAGATTAATGACTAATTAAGCGTCGAAGGTTCGACGAGGTGAATAAATATTATTATAAACATAATATTATGTCGAGACTTACTAAAAAGGGAAACTTATTGAAAATAGAAAGATTTTTAATAAAGTGAAATAGTAGGTGAACAAATGGAAAATAGTATATATAAAATATACTCAGTGTTAAGGTTAGGACGCGCACGTGGATTTCTCATCACATATATGTATGTAAACATATATATAAATATATATATTTTTTGTTGTAACGATGTACAGCATCGTTGATAGTACTGTTAATAACATATTGTAAATTGAGCACATAATTATAGGATCGTGTGATATCTATTGCTGCTTTTATCCGTTGTGATTTTATTCGGTTTATTTGATCTTGATCGTTGATCTAGGTGAGTTCATAGCCCCCATGTTTTACTGGTTTTTAACTGTTTTGGGGTGAGAATATGCTTGTTTGCAAATGCGTTTATATGGTTGATTTCATATTGGTTTACATACTTATTTGCATAGCTCGCTATGGGTACATTAATTGAATTCACTTTTGGTCGCGAATACATACTTACTTTTACTATGGACACAAGTGTCTTGATTTACCTTCTGCTTAATGTGTTGCCAAGTTTTGCTGCCAACCATTTTCCTTTATATTGGGATGAGACGATATCCTCTTCTTTTAAATGTGGGGATGAGAACGATATGGCACTGTTGTCTTTTATATGTGGGATTAGATGATATGCCACATTCGTTATTAATTGTGGGATGAGATGATATGCCACTTTTATTATCGATCGGTTGTCATGAGCTTAGGTAAAATGTAATTACATTCTTGATGGTTTGCATGGTATGCATGACCGCAGGGAAAGGTCCTTTCGGTCGCTGCATTTATAACCGAAATTTAATAAAACTATGAATTTCACACAACTTTATGTTGACCTCTGTTAAGCAGGTTTTTCTCAGGTTAGGTATGAAGATAGTTTGGAATGGGACGGAAACGCGATATCAAAATGAAGGCTCGGTTGAACATCTGTTTATAAATCTAATAAAACATTTTTTGGAAATTAAGTCGTGATATGACTTGTATAGTTTTGGGACCTATCTTGTAAGTCTCATTCTCATTTTAACTAATGAGATGAAATTTGTTAATAAACCGTATAGTTTGGCTTTACAGGACTACTTGTGCATGTATTATAAGTAGCACACCAAATATAATATTCCGTTGTGTACCGATTTTGGGGTGTTACAACAGATCATGAGACAAAAGAATGGCGTCCACAAGGAGGCATACACGACGCCAATCCACACCTCATATAGTGACTGGCGTCACAATCATTTCACGATGGCGGTGCAGGCCGCCGCACCGACTCAACTCAGGATCTAGAAGATTCACTTTCACGACGGCGTCACGACTAAAACGCGACGCCGTCGCCGCGATTTCTTATATATACAAACCCGAAATTAGAGTTTTAGGTGTGCCCAACTTTAAAAATAATTAATGGGTTAACGAACCTAGTTTGTTTAGCAGCTTTAGAGACGATATTAGTAGTGCCTAAAAACCCTATTGTAACTCTTCAATTCATGTTTTAATCAAGTAAGATTCACTTTATCCATTCATATAAATCTATGCGTTGTTTGATTTATCGTTCGTTGCTTTATTCTTACCAAGCTTGGCTAAACCCATCTCTGTATTACTTATGATTGAATGAAACTTTGATTGTGGACCCTTTTGATGTTGCTTCTTATGATGGATGTGCACGTTAGGCTCTAGAAAACCAGCTTTTGTCTGTATCGCTGTGGATATATATAGGAAACGAGATGTGTGTAGATAAGGAACCATCGGTAACAGTCTTCATCTACCTTCCCATATTCGGGTTTGATCCCTCTTAGGTTATTTCACATGCATTCAATACGTACCATAGGGGCCTTGTAATAGTCTTCATACCACCTTACTTGTGCGTTGCTCTAAGGTCGTATTGCGTAGGTGGCGTTTTCGTGTAATTTGTCCATACTTTAGGAAATACCTACATAGATCATCATAAGTGTGACAAGGCAACAGATTTAGGAGAAGCAATCTGAGGAGTAGTGCATGATTAGGTAAATACATCCTTTTATCTATAAGTTATCACCAGTAGTTTAGATTATAATTTAGTTTAATTAGCTAAAACCAAACCACTCTCTCAATCATAAGATTTTACTTGCTTTCCATAAAACATAAAAATACAAAAAGAATCTTCCTTCAACCCTTAGAATTCTATTAGACCGTGATCTAGCCTTCCTAAACATATTCCCATGATAAACGATAAGCTAACCCCTAGTCTTGCCCATAACTACACTGCAACGATTAGGTGCACTGCCTAGAGAGTTGTAAAACTTCTCGTGTGAGAGTCCTACGACCCTCACATCATCCATTAAGGGACTAACTGTCGTTATCTCCTAATAACCAAAACCCTTAACCAATTAACCAAGCCCAAATAACATTCCATGGCCCAAACCCTTTTTACCTAAGCCCAAGTCAAAGCCACTTAACCCCGGGTCAAACGAAGTGTATAAAAGAATTAGGGGCGCGAAAATTCATTTTTTACTGTTCATCATCACCCCCAATTTACCCTGGTTTTAAATCATAAAGGTTAAAACCCATCCCCTCTCAATCCAACATGGCCACTCAAAAATTCTTAGTACAAAGCTGCCATCTCAGCAAAGAAACGTCACCAAAAGCCTATCATTGGCCAACTCTGACAACATGGTAGACACGTGGGCTGTAAACAAACACACCTTTGATGGAATTTTTCACTAAATCCTTTATAAAAGAATTACACAGCTCTCTGACACATGGATTGCCCACACTTGAGGCAGATCATTGTGATCACATACTGATCAAACGGTGAAGATTGAAATCCAATGAATGCAGAAGAAATGAGGGTTCAGATTTAAGAGGCGCGTTTAACCAACTGGAGACCTGGAACCTTCTACTCAAGCTATAAATACAATACCTCATCACTCACATGCGATATCTAGCTTAATATAGGAGTAGTGTAAAATTAGCTTAGCTTATTGTAATTTCAGTCTTTGTAATCTTCATTTTTAATAAAAGTTTGAATTTCATTTTTAATCTTGTTCAATCCTGTTTTTACCTAATAAGCAAAATGTTTGATTAATCTCAATAAGCTTTAAATAAGCTCTTAATAATTCTAGTCATTTTACACTACATAAAGCTATCTTAAACTCAGATTAAGCTCTCACCAAGATCTAACTAAAGCTTAATATACTCAAATCCTCCCAAAAATTAACCTCCGATAACATAGAATGTAAGGCTTAAGCCAAATAGTGAGTTGCTTCCAGGACCTCACCAGCTTATGGATAAGCAGGAGCTTGTTAATAGCTCATTTGAGCATTTAATTAAGCCTTGTTTAGAGCAAAGGCTATTGTAAGTTCCCTTTATATTTTCCATAGCTTTATATGCATTCTAGCTTAATCTGCTTATTAATTGCTTATATTTTCTTATTGTTGTTTCAATTAGCTTATCTCTACTTATATTTGTTGTTTAATGCTTAATATGTTCATTAGTTAGCTTAAATTCTTAGTTTCTTTTAATTTGTCATAAAACTATTTTAAAAAAACCAAAAATAGTAGCATAATGAAGTAGCTTATTATTCTAGCTTATTAGTTTATTAAAATCTGTTTTAAAGGTCTGTTAGAACTTATTATCATCTGGTATTTGCAACTCGTGTCTTAAAATTCATATTCATAAGCTTAAAATGAGTTTGAGTGATTTAAAGGATGTGTTTTGGCTATTGCAGAACTGAACTTAAGTTAGTACTGTCCATAGCCTTTTGGTCTTTTAAATCAACTTTAAACTCCATTATTTAGTTTATGAGTCTAAATTTTAAGGTCTTTGTTAATTGTAATCAGTGGGAATCAAAGTTAGTTAGTAGCTTAAGAATCTGTTAGCTTAAATTCTGTCTATTATGCATTTTTAGCTCAAATTTGTTCTAGTCTTTGTTTTTGCTCTTATTGCTCTTGATTTGCTTGATAAAAGTGGTAGTAGCCTAGTCCTTGAGCTTGTTTCTTTTAGTTTTTAGATTTGGTCAAGTATGGTGCAATCTGCATCAACATAGGTTATAGCCAAAAGGTCACTTTTAAGCTTATAATTCAGAGGGTAATATTAGGAGTTAGATCTTTATATTTAGCATTCAAGTAGTTTTTAGGCCGGTAATCATTTGTTTGAGCTTAGTTTGTAGAAAATAGTTTGTTTGTCTATCTGTTTTAGCTTTTAAAATAGCACCTTTGTCATTTTCATAAAAAAGATAAAAAACCAAAAAAAAAATAGTTTTCTGCCTGCATTGCATTTTCAATTAGCTTTTTCCCTTGTTTAATTGATTTTTCAAAAAGTATTTGTTAAGAAGCTGAATCTATGTATCCCCTTTGGTCAAAGTTCAAGTAGGTATAAGCTAGAAATTCATAAGGATCCTTTAGCTTATAGAAAATTAAGCTTAAAGTCACCTTAAGGGACTGTTTAGTTGTCAGTTTTAGCTTTAGTGCTTATTTTAGAATTTTTAGCTTATAGCTTTTCTTTTAGCTTATGTCTAGTTCACATTTGCTTATTAGGTTAGTTCTAGGTTAGAACTAGCTTATTTCATTTCATAGCTTAGCTTATTGTAGCTTTTTGAGTATCTTAAGTTTTGAAAAAGTCTAAAAAATATTTTAAGTATTCTGTCTGTTAAAAAAAAGCCTTTTTCTAGCTTATTTTAGATTTTCATAAAAGTTGTCTTTATAAAAGTTGTCTTTATAAAAGTTGTTAGTTTTTAGCTATTTTACAAGTTTGTTTTTATAAGTTTTCAAAAATAAAAAAAATAACAAAAAGCTAGGCCTTGAATTCGAACCCAAGACCTAGCCTTTAACACACACACATCCCACATCACACACACTCAAACCACCAGCACCAGTTGGGCTATCTGTCAAGATACCCTACTGGTTAATTCTTATACCTTTTTTATTTTCACATTTTAAAATACAAGTCGTAGCTTAACATTGGCTTATTAAGGCTTTTTGTTTTAGCTTCTTTCAAATTAGCATTTTTAATAAATAAAGCACTACTTTTTATACTTTTAGTAATTTTCTTAGAATTTTTAGGATTAGTTTTATATTTTAAAACATTTATTTTTGTTAAAATCTTTAAAAAATCATAAAAAATAGAAAATTAATCAAAAAAATAATTTTCTTTTTTAAAAAATTTTCTTTTTAAAAAAATTTTCTTTTATCATTTTCTAGGCTTAGGTTTAAAAATTATTTTCGTATGTTAAAATTTAAGTAAGTCACTTTTTAAAGAGCGGGATTTCATTCCCGTTCTCGATTTCTTCGTTTTTAGCTTTAATCCCTCTCATTTTAGGATTTCCTTAGCATTTTCTTTTAAATAGTCATTTATGATTAGATAAAATAATTTTAGGATTAATTTTTGATAATTTAGGAGTTTAATTGTCGCGTTTGCTTAATTCCCGTTATTGTTTAATAGTTTATTTGCTTAATTGTTTTTATTTGAATGTTTTAGTTGTTTTTAATTGTAGAAGTAGACAATCAATCAAAAATCTTTGAAACCAATTCAAATCGTTGTCCAAATAAAAGCGAGGTCTCAATTTCATAATTATTGGGGTAAAATGACCCGGTAAATACTTATCGGTTAAACGTACGAATAATATTTTTGTGTGAACTTTCCTTAAGGGTAACTTGGGAATTTTCATATACTTTTATATTATTATACGTATTATATACTATTGATTTTCAACGATCAGTAAGCAAAAATTTTATCTTTCCCAAATGCATAAGGAAGAAAAAGAAGACAAAAGTATAAGCAGATAGTTAAAATAAACTACTTACTTTTGTACTATGATGTGAAGAGCACATGGGTGCAAAATGGAAAAGACTGACACTTCACATGGGACTTCAATGAAGCTTCCAAAAGAAGCTTTTCCTTTTTTTCTTCTTTATATACCAGGTTGTAATGTAGTGTATGTTATCCATTTCTAAATATTACACAAAAATACTTTAGGCCAAAAGGTATTAGTTGATAGGTTTGATCCTCTCCTAGAACTCATAATTGAAGATACTTGTGGTTCATATTAGGAGAGATTGTTTGTCATTCAATCCCGGTTGTTATTCCGCCAAATACTGGGTATAATTCTTTGATTCATATCAATAAAGAGTTAAACGTTGAAAAGTACATATTGCGTTATTAGTATCTTAATTGTCTCGTGTTAAATATATTGTTATATGTTTACACGATTCTAGGGACCAACACATTCCCTGAAGGTTTCTTGTAGTGAAATATTAACTCGCATCTGATCTTTTATACGCGCTAACCGTGATTCAGTTAATGACCATATTAGGCACAAAATATATTATCAGGAATGAGTAAAACATAAACGGGTTTATAGAAAGTGCAAACAACATATACATTTCAGTATGCATGATGTGTCGTCGTGTGGTGTATAAATTATTTATCAAGATTTTACATTTATATTAAGTCGACTAACCTAAAGAAAACACTCTAACGGGCAGTGTACCCGGTCGAGATGTAGCTTCGCGGTAAGTAGGGTGTCAAACACTAAGAGCGAGAGCGTTAATATCTAATTTATCAGTATTTTAGTTATCTAATTTATGCAAAACCTAAGCAAATGATAAGGGGGGGTTCAGCATGAGAGGCTGGCACAAGTTTGAGTTATCTAAACTAAGGTTTTGGTGACAAGTAAACCAATAAACACACGCAAAAAGATTAACAAACAATAGAGAAGCGGTCAAATACTAATATAAAGAAAACACATCAACCATGATTAATCCGATAAAATGCAGGTTTGTTTATTAGTGAAGTGATAGTCTTATCTCGAAGTGGCATATCATTCTTAAGACTTAGGCGGTACTTCATCCTAAGACCTAGACACGAACAATCCTATCACAATTAACGTGCCCGCATAAAGCATCCTTTTTGTTAATTATAATCTACCTTAGGTGATTAATAATAGAATCTTATTAAACCCTAGCCCATTGGGACTTTACCCACTTACTTGAAAATATGGAGAGCTATCCCGGACTCTTAGCCTACGCCCACACAACACCGAAGTTGCAGCGCATTAAGTATGTAGGACTAGACCCAGTTGAATGATAGGTCACATACAAGCACATAAACAAGTATCAAATGGTAAACATAATCAAACAATCAATGATAAATTAAGACAATCGAGATAAACAAAACAAACATTAAACCTTCATAAACATGGCTGATACCTAAAGGTATCAGACCATAGTCATTGTAAAAATACACACGGTTTGATATATGAACGATTAAAATATAAAAACCTTAATCGAACGCGTATTCGGTTGTGCGAAGATTACAAGAGTTTTCCTATGATCTTGAGGCTCATTTCCGACCTTCTTGGCTCTTCTATACATTTGAGAATCGACTTGGTGGTTTAGGGATTTTCTTGCACACCTAAAACTGAGTTTAGAGTCTTGTATTTATAGTGTCTGGAAATTGGTCAATACGCCATATTAAATGCTGTCAATACGGCGTATTGATGGGGTTTCCTTGTAGTACGGTCCACGCTCATTAATAGCATTAATTACATGATTTGATTGTTAACCAGGACCATTAACTATATTAACTTTAGGTTCATTAACTGTTGACTACATTAAATGCAGATCTTTGACTCTTGACCAATATGGCGTATTAAATGTCCAGGATACGGCGTATTATGTCTTGATCCTTGGAGTGCACTACGTTTAAATCAATCATAATTAATTGCCATCAATCAAATTAACTGCAGATCTTTGACTAACGACCAGCTGGATACGGTGTATAGAGGATGAGTGATATGCCGGATAGGGATTTAAACATACGCGTCTATCTTGTGCTGAGCTGGCGCTGATACGCAGTATCTTCCATTCTGGATACGGCGTATGTAGTTAGATATAAGTCTTCTTAGAATGTCTTCATTTAAGCTCCAATACTTGCGCCTTTTAGCTTCTTTTCACAAATCACTCCATAATCACTGCAATAACAAACTTTAAGCAATTAAGTAACTAATCTTGCAGTAATTATATAAAAAGTGGGTAAAATACATAGGATAAATTATAGTAAAATATGACATTATTTGATGTTATCAATGCAACTCATATCTAGCCAAAACATTGACTTCCTAAAGTATAGAGCCTGTTGATAAACGAAATTTATGACCTCCATCCATGTTATTTAACAATGCCTAAATTTAGTCATACAACAAAAAAGCATGATTTTAAATAACACATATTTTGGTGTGAAGAAAAAAATTTAGTTTTTGCTAGTATGCCCATTAACATATTAAAATTAGAATGTTGTTAATCTTTGGTCAATAACAATAAATTCAGTGGCATCTGTTTTGACAAAAATGGTCAACGTGAAGGTTTTTACGAATCATGTTTAATGGTCATTCAAAATCCAAATAAGACTTAACTGAAAGTCAACCTTAACCTCTCTATCTGTTCAAGAGTTACCCTTTAGACTTTCTGACACGCATTATAAACGAAATGATCCTTGTAAAATTGCTAAAATTTTGGCTAACTCAAAAAAAACCTAATTAACAGCTAGTTCTACAGACATTACAATCTCATTCAAACTAAAATAATATAACAAATTTATTTACTAAACATTTTTGTAACTCTTGCACTAATTTTGTTTTTCTATCCGTTTTAACTTTCTTTCAAGTACTCATTTTAAGGTGTCGATAAATGATTAAATGTGACCATCTATCATGTTACCCAATCTACAATCAGATACAATATACAAAACTTCAAGTACCTCATTTTAAGGAGTCGCAAATATGATTAAATGTCTGACCACATATCCATGGTTACCCAACTTCTACCAATCAATTACAATATACTAAACAAAGCTTCATTACACAATCATAGACTTATTACATTTACTAACTTATATTACTATATCAGAACAAACCGTCATCACTCATCGATAAGAACGATAACTAAAGTCTAAGGACTGTACTTTTATGGTCAAACAACACATCATTTTGTTTTCTCTGATGAAACACCAAAAATACCACGCAATCTACTTTCCCTAATCCAAGCCACTATCCTTAGCACCATAACTTTTACGTTGCTACTTTCTATGCAAAACATGGAAAACATGACAATTAACAACAAAATAATATTACGCAAAACGTCTCGTTGGGGAATCAACAAGAGTTTCTAGATTTTTAGTTACTTCTACTGAGCATAAAGAGTAAGACGTCTAAAACATTGCATCATGCAAACAAAAACGTAATCTACGGCATACCAACGACGGTTGAATTTTAATAAGTTTGTTAACGATACTACCCACATTAGTTATATAGTCTTCAGTTTTATCAAGCTCTTGATCTCTTTGTATAAAATATGAGACTTTTTATATACATTTCATTTGTAAAAACATTTATCCACTCTCTAATCAATAACAATCACTTAACAAAAGCAAGGGAAGTCCGCCTCATTTGGTACAGAGCCATAACTCTTTTTATCAATAAACCCCTAATTTCACCTAATTTCTTTGAAATATACGAATAATTTTACATTACAAAACATCAATGTGACTAGTTGATTGATTTAAAGTGAATATTGCTGATAACTAAATAACTCTGCGTGCGATACAATCGATAACTATGATCATAAAAAATTTTAATAATTTTTATTTTCTTTTCTTTTGACATTAATATAATTACATCTATAAACTTGTGCTTACGATCTTGTTGCTTTAATAATTATATATATCTATATATCATAAACTCCGTTTACAACTATTCATTACTTTTATATTCTAAGACTTCTATTTCTACAAACAACGAAATTGTCAATACAGAGATATCCAGTATCTTCTACACCAACATTTACCTATATTTATCCCTATAATCCACCCCACACATACAATAACCAAAAAAAACACAGTCAATCCAGAACCAAATGAATATAATATATCAATGATCCCCTTATATTTTGGTCAGTTGTATGAGCAAAGGCCATTACAGATGATGGCTTGACTAATACGAAAACCTTTCAACGGCTATAAATTCAATAGAATGAGTAGGTTATAAAGATAGCTTTGGATGGTGCAAAACTTAAAGTTAGGTTTCATGATGGATCTTGTATTAAGCCACAAGGTGATAAGATAGATATTGCAAAAGGTGGATTAAGATACGAATTGACAACATTGTTACATGTTGGATTCTAAATTCAATGGTTACTAATCTGTCAGATGCTTTCTATTATTCACAGATCAACATGTGAGTTTATGGAAAGAAATTAAGGAAAGAAATGGACAAAGTAATGGTCGATTTGTTTATTAGTTTAGAAAGAGAATTAAGCAAAATTATCACAGTAAATCTCTCAATTGCTTCGATTTTTAATAAGCTTAAGAAATGTTAGGATGAGTTGAAAAATCTTACTGGAATGCCTACCTGTAATTGTGGAAAAATAAGGGAATTGACATGTTTTGTTCTTAAGAAATTTACGTTAAGAGATAGTAATTCAAAGCTCATTTAATTTTTGATGAAATTGAATAATGAATATGAGTCAGTTAGGAGTTAGATTCTTGCTATGGATCCCTTTCCAACTGTTAACAAAGCTTACTATATTGTTCAGCAAATTGAGAAAAAAAAAACAAGTAACTAATCAATATACAGAGGATCGTTGATAATATTCATATTCCTTTGGTTCTGATTGACTGTGTTTGAGTATTGAGTGTTGAAGGATCGTTGATAATATACAAAGGATCGTTAATAATATTCATCGGTGTCGGATTCAGGGTCAGAGTTTTTATTGGTAGTTATTGCCATGAATTCATTAAATTCAGAAAATATTTATTCTTCTAGAAGGGTTCCTTTAATGGAATGGAGAATTTTACTTCCTTCGTCCAGAATAGCATCGAAGTCTTTTTATAAGATCTCATCGATGACATCGATACTGAAACATGTATCATCGTTTGAATAAGAGTGTTTTAT
>BQNB010110820.1:673-20523 GCA_026074375.1 Tanacetum coccineum | reverse complement strand
ACAATTAAGCAAAAATAGATAGTTAAGAAGGATGATGATGACTTTGAGGATAGGATAAATCCTGGGAGTCATAAGGATAATCCAGAAGTTGTTGATGATGATGATGATAAAGAAAGAGAGAAGCAAGATGATGAGATAGGTAGTTTGGAGGTTAGGAATGAGGAGACGCAGACAACAATTCCTACACCACTTAGTTCTCCTAGGAATATCTTATCTTCGGATAAGAAAACTTTTCAGGAATTGACAGATATTGTTTTAAATCCAATTATCATTACATCCAAACATTCACAAGTCTAGAAAAGAATTTCCAGTAAATACTATCATCCTCTAGGAGTGCTTTGCAGGATGTGCAGGCGTCAAGGTTATATGATTCAAGACATGGAAAGGAAGTGTGTCACTACTGCAAAATTCTAGGAAACTCATAACAAGATTGATGACATTTTTACATGAAGTTGTTCCACAAATCACAGAGAACGTTACCAATGATTTAATTGAAGCCAACCTGAAACCATGCATAGTTAACACCATCATTGAGGATCGTGATGCCTTTCGTTCAGAAGTACCTTCTTTTGTTTCTCAAGAATTCAAAACACACGCACCAAAGATCATAACCAAACTTTTCAAAGACTTTATCCAAACCAATGTTATTCAAGTTCATCCAACCACAATTTCATCTACTCCAACAGATTCATCAGCTGACCTTCAATATCAATTATATATAAAGATGAAGCCTAGTCTTCAGGATCGAGTTGATAATATCACCTTGTGGGAGGCATTAAGGCGTAAGTTTGAAAAGTATTCTACATCTAACACTTCTTGTAGGGCAGATGACTTTCACTCTTATCATGATGAACATCAAAACGATGATGATCCTCCTAAGGGGAGAAAAGAGTGAAAAGAAGTAAAAAGTCAAAAATTTCAAAGTCTGCAAGGCGTTCTTCGTCAAAGCATTCAAGAAAAGTCTCCACAACATATGTATCTAAACAACAAAGTTAACATCAAGAATGGGATGCATGGGAAGAAGAGAATGTTGTTGATAAAGATGAAGTGATCCTTGAAGATGTAACACCTGAGTTGATTGTAGAATCTCAGAATGTTGACAAACGTGTTCCAACTATCTTTGATCATCCAAGAATGGAGGCTACATTGAGAGATTCTTTAAGTAATCTGTTCAGAAATGCTAAAGAATATGCCTACCATTTAGAACAATCAACAAGCTTTATGGAAAATCAGATAGTTTGGGAAAGCAGATAATAAGATATTCTATGTACAATACCAAAGACTCTTATTTTTTATGGACCACAAAGGAATCCAAATGAACCCCCAAGACCTCTGTATAATAAAGATTTATTCTTCTTGAAGTATGGAAATACCGAGGAAAAGAAGTATATTTTGTCACTCCACAAGATTCATGCAGAAGAATTTCCAGAGCCTGATCTAGAAGAAAATTTAAGTCGATAGGTTCGGAAAGAGTTCAAGACTTTCAATGAGATGCACGGTTATCCATTCAACATTGGAAGGATTCATGGCATAAAAGAGTATACAAGCAAAATCAAAAGAAAGTTAGGAAAAATCCAGAAGACTATTACTCAAATCACAAGATGACAGAAGTTGTCAGAATTGTCACTGATCAACCACATGGGTTGGATTTTATGGAGCAAATTCTGGTAATGAGAGCTAACGATAAGCCTGATAGTTTTTCTAAAGCCGACTTCAAGTACTTAAACAAAAACGATATTGAAGACTTGTATTATCTCTATCAAAGCAAGGATATTGATAATCAAAAAGTCAATCTAATGAACTCATTGATCACGTTTATCAGAAGTTGTGTGATCTGGGAGAGGTTTCATGATTTTCAGCTGGGAATAGAAAGTTATCAAATAAAGGTAAACATAACAGCACCAACATTAACATTTTCTAGTATTGAAGAATATGCACTGTAAACAATAATAGATGAGCCACAAATGGTCTTGATTTACTTAAACAGTAAAGATGAGAAAAGAGTCATGTACTTAGAAGAGATTGTCAAGTTCTGTGATGCTACACTGGAAAAGGTTTTGAATGAGGTAAAGCTCAGAATGTTTGAAAGTAAGTTTTTGAAGAAACCACCTCTGCTAGGTGAATTAGATCAAGACATAATGAAGGCATACGAAAGAGAAATTTCCAAGCGTCTAAGTCACCGACAGCAAATGCGGAGATGGGAATCTTTTGTGAATGGAAGACCAATTCTACCGACGATGAAGCGTCTGTAATAATCAACCCTTAAGGGGAGATTGTTAGGAACGATAAAAGTGTTAATTATTATTAGAAATTGGTCTTAGCTTAGTTTATAGTTTTATTAGTAGTTATGATGTAATAAAGTCTATCTTGGTCAAAGTTAAGTAAAGTTGACCAATGTTTGACTAAGTTTAGGGAAAATAGAAATAGTTTAGTAATAAGTATATATACTCATCTTGGAGGAGTATATATACATGTCTTGTCTTTGTAACACTCACTTCTCCCTCCCATTTCTATTTTCCCCTTTTGAAATGAAAATTTAGAAAATACTCTCTAGCTCCTCCCCTTTATTCATATAGCTTTCGTATGATATCTACTTAGCAAACATAGCATCTAACAAGTGGTATCTATCGCCGGGAGAGATCTAGTGTAGTTTTCGTGATCAAATCGAGCCTAATTGCAAGAAATTTGATCGATTGAGCTTTCGTAAGGATGAACAGTAGCTTTTTTATGGTTTAGTTTTATGATTTGATGTGTTTTTGATCTTAAAACGCAATACATTAGCTTTCGTAACTATCAAATTGTAGAATTAATACCTCGTTTACAAAAATTACATGTTTTTGAATTCAAAATTGATCAAAAAAATGGATTTGTTAGCTTTCGTAAACATGAAGATAAGTTTCGGTAACTGTTTTTAGGCGGGAAAATTACTTTCTTAAGACAATTTTAAGCTTTCATAAGGAAGAAATCTTTCGTAAACTTTCATATGCAAGTCATTTCTTAGCTTTCGTAACAAAGTCAAGAGGTTTTGTAACATCATTTTTGAGGTTTCGATACACTGTTTAGAGGTTTCGTATCTTATTGTTTGGGTTTCGTAACATAGTTATAGAGATTTCGTATCTTCTAATTTGGAACTTGAGCTTTCGTAACAAAGTTTAAAAGTGTAATACAATACAAGGTTGTTATTGCTCGTTAACTTCATGATTACAATACTTTATATCCAAAACGATCCAAGTTTGCTTTGTAATCATTTGATACAACATGTCTACTTTAAATAATTCAACCAACTCCAATCAACAAACTCTAGCAGATTCAGGAGCTAATGAAAGACCACCAAGGCTTGAAAAAGGGGAAATATATTCCATGGGAAAGTCGATTCAGATGGTTTTTAGATAACAAGCTTGAAGACAGGGAGAGAATGTGGAAATCGATACAAAATGGCCCTTATCAAAGACCCATGGTTGTTGATCTAACAAATCATACTGTACCAATACTTGAACCGTTGTCCAAAATGACTAAGGGTAACAAGAAGCAATACATTGCTTATGTTAGGGTCATGAATTATCTTCTTCAAGCAATACCAAATGATATATATACAATTCAGTGGATGCATGTAAGAATGCTAAAGAAATGTGGGAACAAATCAAAAGGTTGATGCATGGATCTGAAATTACTACTTATGTGAGACACTCACGCCTTATGGATGAGTTTGATAAGTTTGCAGCAAAAGAAGGGGAATCTTTAGACTCTGTGCATGAAAGGTTGACAACACTTGTGAACATCATGGATCTTAATAATGTTTGTCTAATACCGGTGGTAATCAATATAAAGTTTCTCAATTGGTTGCAACCAGAATGGAGCAAATATGTTACCATGGTTCGTCATAATCAAGCTGGATCTGCAGTCTCTTATGATGTGTTGTATGATTCGTTAGTACAATTTGAACCACATGTTCTAGCATCAAGGGCAAAGAAAGCTGCCAAGAATCATGATCTTTTAGCTCTTATTGCTCATTCAAATGCTTCTTCATCACACTCTCATGCAAAATCTTATTATTCTCCACAACGATACTATGTCACACATCCTCTATCAGTCATTGATTATGGTGATGAATATCAAGGGGAGTTACAAGGCGATTCTCAAAAGGATAAGCTTACAACTGCTATGATGTTACTCGCTTGAGGAATCTCTCAAAAGTTCTCTACACCCACCAACAATCATCTTTGTATTTCCTCCAATACAAGGAATCAAGTTGTGGTTCAGGATGGTCGAGTTGATATACAAACCAAGAATGCATGTTATGGTGGAAATGTTAACAAGAATGCAGGGAGAAACAAAATTCAAGGGTTTAATACAGGAAATGCAGGTGATGAAAGCAATCAGGTTATTTAGTGTGTTCCACGAACTGAGTCTACTTCAGGCAAAGCAAATGTTCAGTGTTACAATTGCAATGAGAAAGGTCATTATGCTCATGAATGTCAGAAACCAAAAGTTCTTGATGCAAAGTATTTTAGAGAACAAATGTTGTTAGCTATGAAAGATGAAGCTGGAAGCAACCTCAACAATGAAGAGAATGATTTCATGCTTGACACTTCATATGGAGAAGATTTGGAAGAGTTAACTGCAGCAGTCATGTTAATGGCTCGACTCCAACCAACTGATGACAATGCTGAGAATGTACCATCCTATGATGCAAAGGCTGTTAGCCAGGTACATGCTTCGTCTAAGGTTCATGAACAAGTGAGTCATGGAAAACGTCAAACTATTATTCAAACAACGAATGATGATCAAATAGATTCTAATATCATATTTGATGATCCGTTTGTGGAAAATAATGGTGGCACGTCTAAACATGATTCAACTGCTCATGACGAATATCGTGAAATACAAATGCTAGCATACAATGTTCAACGCGAAGCTGAAAATCAAAAACGTTTGAATAATGAGCTTAAACAGCAAAAAGATTTACTACAACGGGAACTTGAGACGTTTAAGGATCGGGTCAAAACATTTGAGTCAAAAACAATTCAATACTCAACATATAAAGAAACATGTGATGAATTGGAACGTAAACTAAGGAATGATAAGGACACGATTGACCGACTTGTGAAAGAAAAAGAAAAAAATGCAAAATGATTCTCAAAGTTGAAAATGAAAAAATTATAATTCAACATGAAACTCAGTTAGAAAAGAAGGCTTTTAAAGAACGAGAAGATCGGTATCTTGATAATATCCTTGATCTCAAAGAAAAACTAAGTTCTCATGATCGAATTGTTTATAAAATGGGCCAGTCAATTCAAACGATTCACATGCTTGGGAAGAAACCAAATAAAGTTTATGATCCTTTTCTTAAAGCTGGGTTGGGTTATACAAATCCTGAGCATCTCAAGATGGCTATTGCAGCACAACCTAAAATGTATGATGGTGATTTAATTCATAGTAATAAGTTGGTAATTCATTCAACTGATTCGGAGGAAACTTTAGAGGATGCCGAAGAAAGTCGAAACAAAATGAGACACAAAATGGTTCAAATTGATTATGAAAAGTTGAATGCGCTTTATGAAACATTTGTTCCTCAACAAGAACTTTCTGCTGAACAAACATATTTTTCAATTCCTTCTACTTCTGATAATGATTCTAAGTCTAAAGATGATCCATCGGAATCACCAGGTCCAAAAATGCCAAAAGAAAGTCGATTATTAAAAATGATTGACACATTGGGAGATACAATTGTCGGTTTCCAAACAAGGATTAATAAAACATTTTTACAAGACACAAAACTAAGATGGTTGTCTGATAGTCCAAATGAATTAAGAGAGTTTTATAAATCGATGTGATTCCGATGTCAAGATCTTTATACAAGACTTTGAGTGAAATAAAAGAGGAGCTCATTGAGGAAGTACAGGAAATGTTAAATATTTTTGAGACAATGGAAGAAAAAAGTTAATGAAAAATCTCCAACATAATTTCTTTTTCAAAATGAAATTAATAGACTTTTGGAAGTATCCTTGACAAGTGAAATCCAAGATTGTGTGTTGCTTTCGGTAGAACAACAAAAACATGAGTTGTTAAAAATTGAACTTGAGAAAAGTTCAAGCGATTCCAGAGATATGCAAGCCAATTTGCTCAAAAGAATCAGAATTCTTGAAAATGATTTTCAAAGATCACAAGCTCAAAGTATTGCTTTTGAACTCAAATTTCAACATCAAAAAGAGAAAATGGCTTGTGATGTCTCTTGGAAAGCAAAGTTGTCCACATTGCATAATGAGAACGTGTTGCTAAAACATCAAGTTGAGTCTACTGTTAAAGAAAAAGAAAATATTAAACTTGAATTTAAATGACTTTTTAACTTAGTCAAAGCAACACGTATTCAACATCAAAATGAAATTAATGAAATGGTTGAAAAAGTCAGTCAAAAGACATATGATTATGCTGAAGTTCGTGCTTAAAATCAAGATCTTTTGATGACAATTTCTGAGCTTAAGAGTAAGCTTAGAACGATTAACAAAGGGAAGCATGTGAACACTAAGTTTGACAAATCTAAGACCTTAGGACAACTTCTTTGTGTAACACCGTTCAACAAAAATCTAGCAATAAAGGCTAAGAACGTGTCAAACACTAAGGTTACTTCAAATAGGCCAAACCTTGTCACTTCACAGTCTACTCCCACAATTGAGAAAAAACAACAACACAATGTGAATGTAATTACAAGAGGAATGTATAAGATCAATCAGCAAGACACAAACACACCGAATTCTAAGGCTAACATAAATGTTTCCAATTCCACAGGTGTAGGAAGTTCAAATAGTGTTAGAAGACCCAAGTCTAAGGATAATAAATCGAAGAATAGTGTCTTGAAGAACACTAAGAGCTCATCTACATATGTTTGGAAGACAATAAATAATGTTTACTTAGATTCTAATAAATGTGACACAAAACCTTCGAATGTTTGTCAAACCAATAAATGTATAACAAATTCCAAGACTGTAAATGTTGTAAACGATGGTTTGAATATTTTGTGTATTTCTTGTGGTCTTGATGTATTTTTGCATTCTCATAACAAATGTGTTGCACGTTGTAACATTTCTCAATTTCAGGTCATTTTACGACTCCTATTATTCATCACTATTTATTTTAGTCTGATACGCGTTTACTTTTAATTTAACTTTTAAGCTAAATCGCGTAGACTAGAAATAATCCTTTAACGTAAACGGACACCAGATAAATTAAGGTTTACGTCAAGCAAGTGTTATATAATTATTAGGAAGATAATTATTAACTTTGCGTATTTTATTTTTATTGGTCACGTAAAAGGCTTACATTTCGCAATAAAATACATTTAGACACACCTCAAAAATACCTAGACTTACCTAGACTCAAACCAATACCCAGTTTTTCACCTTAAACACAAAATTTATTCAAATCTTGTATTATTAAGCCATTATGGCCGAATATAAGTAAACAAAAACCATAAAACATTTGGATACTTACACATTTGTACCATTATCTCTTAATTAAACCTTGTACTTGTATAATTCTAGTAAGGTTTCAAAAACCTCCCTTTCCCTCTGATCTTACTCGTTACCCACACAAAATCAACTAGGAAAATCTCCCTAATATCCCCTAAGTACATGTACAACCTATGTTTAATTAACACATGTACAACTTATCTCTAACTAGCTTATTACCCAATGGTTAATAACCATTTTTGTTCTCTTTGTGGCTCTTGATACCCGCGGTCACCAACAACATATATATACAATCAAAGATCTTCAATTCTCATGTAAATCTTGTACATATATCATGTAATTAAGGAATGTACTAGGTGGTTTAAGGCAAAACCATGTCTTGGTAACTAGAACCCTCAAAACCACTACCTTAGGGCACGGTTTGGTTTGATTAGGGACAAGGAAACCTAACTAGCTCATGAGCTTATATATACCCACTCACATGTACCTTAAACACTTCTTACAACTCCTAAACACTCTCTTACGCAAAAACCATCCCCATTTCTCTCCTTGTGTTTGAATAATACCATAACCGAACCCAAACAATTCATCTCATACACTTCTAAGCTCACTCAAACATATAAGTGGTACTAGGGTATTCATACAAGGGCATAAGAAGGTTCACGAGCCAAGACTTGGGTATTTACTAAGCTTTGGAGCTTTGGGTTGTTATTCAATCGTGTATAATATATTGGGTTGTCTTCCTAACTCAAACTAAATCGCTAGGACTATTGTAAGTCACGTACTAAGCCATACACATCTATATCTCATTCGTTTTCTTCTTATCTAGTTATAGGTCATGATATATTGAAATTTACCAATGTACGTGAGTAGGAACATGCATGGTTCAACCCATGCATGGTATACGTACATATGAATTCGTATACAAAATCTTGTATGGTGCTAGACATGATAAAATATGTGCTAACATTTTCATTTAACTTCGAGTAAGGAAACCAAGGTGAATATAAACACTTACACTCGAAATACATAAAACCTATACGTAAATTTTTCATAAGAACGTAACGGTTTGACGTGGGAAGAGGTATACGATCCACTTGGGTGATTTCATGTGATAATACACGATTAAAAATGCTTATCGAGTGCTTATCTAAAGGTTAAAACCCTAGAAACCAATTAGTAAACCTAATGGGCCACATTTGGGTCATATTGGGCTTGACAGCCCACTATTGGGCCCAGCAGGCCCAACAAGCCATAACCATAGGATCCCCAACTTATTAATAAGCATCATGAGCTTACTTAGGGTCTTAATATGCTAGTAGAAATTATATGGACACTACTATAACCTAAGAAACCCACGTGGAGCCTTAATGGGCTTGACAACCCATTTTTGTAGCCAAACAGGCCCATAAGCCATGAATAAGCATAAGTAGCTTAATTGTAAGCTTATGCAGCTTATTGAGTTCATTGTGGACATAGAAAGACCATTGGACCTTTTGAAATTAAGCCTACACTTTGAAAGCCCTTAACGAATCCTTAACGGGCCCAAAAGCCCATTAACGAGCTTATTGGCTTATAAATAAACCGAGCAATAAAAACAGACCCACACGTGCTTATTTAGATTAGAAAACAAGTTAGATCACATTATAAAGCCCTAGTAAATCTTTTAAAAACTTTTGGTTTAGAGTTGTTGGGCTAACAAGCCCAATAAGCTCGAATAAGCTCAAATAAGCTAACCCGAGCTTATTTTTCAGCCAAAAAGTTTCATATAAGCTTATATAAGTCAAATGAGAGCTTATGTACTTTTAAAATCTTAATTGGACCATTTATTTGCCTAATGGACTCTAACAAGTCTAATAAGCCCAATAAGCTCATCCGAGCATATTTATAAGCTGACCCAGCTTATATGGCTTATTGGAATATAATAAAACCCCTTGCCACTTGTTAGAACTTAATGGGGCTTAAAATGCGACTTTTACAAGTTAAGAGACTAAAAGTGTCAAATTACAAACTTAAGGGTTGAAACTGTCAAAAACTGTTTAATAAAATCTAGGGGCAATTTTGTCACTTCTGAAACTTAAGGGGCTATTTTGAGAACATAAGGACCTAAAGTGTAATCGTTGTAAAGTTGAATGACTAAAAGTATAAACGTGGAAACCTAGGGGTTTAAAATGTAAATATTATATTTTCATAAACATAGGAACTGTTTTTGTAAATATAGAATACCTAAGGGTATTTCATGAACAAAGGTGATTTTAATAACCACTTAACGCATCGGACGAGTTATAATATTTATCGGATATTATATGAATTAAACCACGACTTAATAAATATGTATATTTATTAATAACGTTTATACATATACTTGAACGTGTGTAATCGTATACCTTCCCAAGAGTCATCAAGTAAAGTCAAATCCAATAAACATGTGCACCACTACACAAGTGATAACAGTATATATAAACTAACAATTTTTTGTAGTTTATGCATTAAGTCGTTAGCCTAAACTTGTAGACTAAGACTGGCCGTATTTACTTAGCTATTTGACGGTGTGATTCATTTGCCCAATACCTTTATTTTTTTTTTTTTTTTAGATAAATTATCATTTCATAGACTACTTACTAAGTAGTTCATAGCCCCATGTTTATAATTATTTAAAAGATTTACATCTCTGGGGTGAGAACATGCTTGTTTAACAAATTGGACGCAAGTGTACATTTTATACAATAATTACGTGTTTGCCTAAGTAGCGATAACCCACTGAGCCCTTTATCATGAACTGTCAATTACTAGATTGTGAGCGCGAATGTTATAAATAGATCTATTTGGGATTGACGTCCCTATTTGGGTGAATAGCGCTCACTGTGCCGGTTTGCCATACAACGAAACGTAATACCATGTCGAATTTGGGGAAGAATCGGGTTAGAACATCATTCCCGGGCAATTATTGGCAATTTTATTGCATTACATATACTCGCAGCATCGTGGTGTCACGAGCTTAGGAAAACATAATTACTTTCATAATGTTGCATTTGTTGCTTAATCCAACACTTGGAATCTTGCAGATCCTGCAGTTTATATACATAAAACATATGACTCACCAACTTTATGTTGAACGTTTTCAGCAATGTTTACTCAGTCAATAAGGCACGAGGTCTCAGATACATTGTGGTCACTTTTGGAGAAAGTCAATACTAAAGATTTGGTTCTTATTACATTTTGGGAATATTTGGTTATAAACCAAAACTTAACCATTAATTTCGAACAATTTGAAGCCATAAGCTATGTAATGTAACAAGTTTTTTTGTAAATCCCCTTTGTATTTATTTTAAAACGACACGTTAATGGTTCGTTCACATATCATATTTGCTATTGATCAATGAAGTAACGCCCTCAGATATTTCAACATTCCTCTCTACCCAGATGGGGTTGTAACAAATTGTATCAGAGCCAAGTTAACTAGAGAACCAAGGTCAAAGTTTTGCTCTGGACTATATCTTTTTTCAAAACTGCATTCACAAATAGGGTTGCACGGACACACATACATTACTTGTTTGCAATCTAGCATATGTGCTTACATGACATACACTGTTTTGGCATTAGTGGTTTACTAAGTGCTTGCATGATTAATATACGAGTATATATAAATTATATTACGTATATTACTATAAGAGTCTTAAAATTTATACTTATATAAGTTATTTTTTTTGTTTTTACAGCAGTCATGTCTTCTGCATCATCTGCGGTTACCTACACTTCCGTCTACATCGATTCTGAGCCAGGAAGGGTATTTTGGGGAGCTGACGAGGAGCTGTCGGACGGTGGTTCTCCACGAGTCATCGTATAAGGATACAATGGACTCCCTATACAGCTAGTAGCCCCACCATCACCGGATAACATACCAGGCCCCGAGGAGCCACAGACACCACCAGTACCACAGGACGAGGATGAGCGTGAGCCTATGATCATACAGCCACATGATCCTGACTACATGCCAGAGCCTATATACCCTGTGTACATACCATTGGAGGATGAGCATGTGTTTTCGGTTGAGGAGCAGCCATTACCTCATGTTGATTCACCTACTGCTGAGTCACCAGGATATGTTGTTGAGTCAGATCCAGAAGAGAATCCAGAGAAGTATGAGGATGATGAGACAGAGGATGGTCCTGTTGACTATCCCATGGACGGGGAAGAGGATGGAGATGATGATGACGGCGATTCATTCGGGGATGACGCCGATGATGATGATGAGGATGAGGAGGATGAGGAGGAGGAGGAGGTAGAGGAGCACTTTACTCCAACCGACTCCGCTGTTGTTGTACCTACTGTTGAGACTGTTTCCCCACCTGAGGGAACATAGCCTGTTATACTACCACCCTCCAATGACATTACTACCACTGGAGCTAGGATTACTGTCCGGCTTCAGGCTTCCATATCCCTTCTACCAGAGGCAGAGGTTGAGAGACTTCTAGCCATGCCTACTCCACCATCATCACCACTTATCTCACTATCACCACCCTCTGCAGGAGAGCGCCTTGCTAGGTGCACGGCTCCATCTGCACATTCATCACCGCCACCTATACCATCACCATTTCTACCATCATCTGGGTGTCCAACCCAAACCCAAACACTCAGGATAGCCTCTACTCAAGCCCTTATTGATGCGGTTACTGCCGCATTACCATCACCTCCACTACCACCACTACCACCATCTCTATACATACCACCACCTGTTGACCGTAGGGATGATATTCCCGAGTCCGAGCAGCCACCTCGTAAGAGGTTGTGTTTGTCCACTCTAGGCACTAGGTATGAGGTCGGGGAGAGTTCTACTGCTAGACCTACAGGAGGCCAGGGGATAGATTATGGGTTTGTCAGCACCGTAAATGCTAAGCGAGACGTCAGGGGATTAGTGAGGTTGGGTATGGTATTAGGGATACTTGGGTGGATCCAGCAAAGGCAGCTCCTGAGATAACACTTATGACCTTAGGAGAGGTCAATACTAGGGTTACAGAGATTGCTGAGCTCCATGAGCATGATACACAGGACTTATATGCTCTACTTGAGGATGCTCAAGAGGGGTAGGACTCGCATATCACAGCGAGTCACTATAGACTCGCAGTGGGTTGACTTGCTTATGGAGGATATGATAGCTCATCAGGAGACCATACTAATTGTAGAGAATGAGGCCTATGCTTCCCGAGAGGCTTGGGCTTATGCGATAAGATTGAGTCAGGCGGTCCATTATGAGCTTCAGACCCACCGTGAGCAGGTATATGCACATGAGTCTCAGCTCCATGCACATCAGACACAGCTACAGATGCAGGGTACTCTTATCCAAACACAACACCAGGTACATGAGACTCGCTTCCAGATGCAGCAGGCTGAGTGGCAATGCTTCGAGAGACTGACTGTAGGCGTCAGACACAGATGGTAGAGACTCTCCGAGTGATGAGAGACATGAGATGAGAGATGGGTAACATGCAGGCCGAGTTGTTAGCACTACGAGAGCAGCGGAGGAGAGCTAGGCAGCCAACATATAATGCTAGAGCTCCAGATCACCAAGATGCTTCTAGGGATGCTGATAGTCACATCTAGTGGTTTATGTCATTTTATTTTGCTAGGCTGTTGTTCAGGCATGTTAAGTATTAGGGGTTCTCCCCGCTAACATAGCCTTAGATCTTTTGTATTGTATTTTGTGTACCAAAAACTATTTCATGTAAAATTTTCCAAGTTATGAATGAAATAGATGTGTTATGTTGTACTATATACCTCTCTTGTGTTGTTGTCTCATCTCTAAATTATTGTATATCTTGTCATGATTATGATCTCACGTTTTGTCTCTTGTGAATTAGACAAATCATGGCACCTGTGACAAGACGAGGACCGAATACCCCTCCTAACAACACCAACCCAAACAACATGACTCCAGAATCCGTTCAAGCTATGATTGATCAAGCTCTTCAGCGAAACTCCACCAATGGAGACGGAAGCCACAGTTCACACGGGGATAACCGAAGGAATGTGCAAACTGCGCGTCCTTGCTTCTACGCTGACTTCATGAAATGTCAACCTTTGAACTTCAAAGGGACTGAAGGCGTAGTCGGTTTAACCAGGTGGATTGAAAAGATGGAGTCAGTCTTCAATATCAGTGGTTGTGCTATTGAAAATCAGGTTAAGTTTGCCACCTGCACTCTGTTAGGTGCTGCTTTGACTTGGTGGAATGGTCAGATAAGAACTTTAGGTCCTGAAGCATATTCAATGACTTGGGAAGTACTCAAGAAGAAGATGACGGACAAGTATTGTCCGCAGGGTGAAATCAAGAAACTAGAAATCGAGTTGTGGAACCTAAAGGTCAAAGGGAACGATGTTCCAACATACACTGAACGTTTCCAAGAGCTAACCCTGATATGTACCAAGTTTGTTGCTAATGAAACTGAGAAGGTTGACAAGTACATCAGTGGACTTCCTGATAACATTTATGGAAATGTCAAGTCTGCCAGACCCAAGACGTTGGATGAGACTATTGAGTTGGCCAACGACTTGATGGATCAGAAACTCTGCACCTACGCGGAAAGGCAGACTGACAACAAAAGGAAGGCTGATGATGCATCCAGAAACAACCATGGCCATCAACAACAACCCTTCAAGAGACAGAATGTCGCCAAGGTCTACAATATGGGGTCGGGCAAAAAGAAGCCATACGATGGATCTTTTCCCAAGTGCACCAAGTGCCATTTTCATCACAATGGCTCGTGTACTCAGAAATGCCACAAATGTGACAAGGTAGGGCATTTTGCCCGCGACTGCAGGAGTTCTGGCAACACAAACGTTGCTAATACTCAGAAAGGGAATGGGGCAAATCCCAAAGGGAATGGTTGTTTTGAATGTGGAGCTCCAGGATATTTCAAGAGAGATTGTCCAAAGTTAAAGAATAAGGATAGGGGAAATTGGAGTGCACAAGGCTGGGTGTATGCAGTTAGGAATGCAAAGAAGAAAGGGAATGCATCGAGGGATAATATATAGTTTTAAAACGTATAATAATATAACGATGATGAAATTCCTAAACTACCCTTTAGGACAACGGTAGTAAGAAAAATCACACGATAATATATATACGTATATTTACCGGTAAGTGATTACCGGATCGTTTTCCCAAAGACTTATGAAATTGAGACCCCGTTTGTTATTTGGACAATGACATGATTTGAATGGGATTTCAAAGATTTTTGATTGATTATCTAATTCTACAATTAAAAGCAATTAAAAACATTTAAGGGAAAACAATTAAGCAATTAAACAATTAAGCAACAACGAGAATTCAAAGGAACGCGACAATTAAAACCCTAAAAAAATAAATCCTAAAATTATTTTTCTACTTTTTCTAATCCTAAATTACTATTTAAAAAGAAAAAGCTAAGGAAATTCTAAAACGAGAGTGTTTAAATTTTAAAAATGAAGAAAACGAGAACGGGAACGAAATCTCGTTCTTTAAAAAATGAACTTTCAAAATATTAACCCTACAAAAGTAAATTTCAAACCTAAGCCTAGAATATGATAAAAGAAAATTTTATAAAAAAGAAAATTATTTTTTTTATTATTTTTCTATTTTTTTATGATTTTTTGAAGTTTTTGACAAAATTAATTCACGAAAAATATAAAACTTTAAGCTAAAAATCCTAATTTTTTTCTAAAAGTAGCTAATGATAAGTAGAATGCAAGAAAAATGAAAAATCCTAAAGTGCTAAACTAAATAAGCCGGGAAAAAGCTTAATAGCACTCGAAATGCTTATTATAACTAAGATTCAAAAATGTGTTAAAAGAAATGATAATGCAACTTAGGACGTAAAAGTCCCAAGGGCACGTTTGTGAGATAAGCTAATGGATCCTTATGACATAATGACCTATAATACTTTAAAACTTGACTAATAAACTACACAAAACCAATTTTAAAAAGTATTTTAAAAATCAAATGCTTAATCAAAAGCTTAATGAAAAAGCTGCCTATGCAGTTTTACCTAACTTTTGGTTTTTGAATGAAAAGACAAAAAGCTAATTTTAAGCTCAAAAACAGATGACTAAATAAACTTTTTAAAACAAATTAAGCTAAAACAAATTGAATCTTACCTACAAACTATTTGAATACTAAAAATTAAGGCTTAATAATTACTCTAACCCACTGAAAATTAAGATTGAAAAAGTCCTTTTGTCTGTTTTACTTATCTGATGCAGTTGACATAAAAATAAACTAAATTCAATTCTAACAAATGCAGGCCTAAAGCTTTGATTCCTACCACTTTAATCAAGCAAATCAAGAGCAATAAAAGCAATTACATTCACTAGAACAGATTTGAGCTAAAAACTTAGAACCTAGAACTTATGCTAACAGGTTTAAGCCTCTATTCACTAAGCTATAAAAACTTGAATTAATCCTACAAAGAACCATAAATCCAACTTATAAACTATGAAAATGAAGTTAATAACCAAACCAAAAGAACAAAAGAGTCCTGACAATATTAACTTGGTTAATATTTTTGGGTTCGTGTCCAAACACTCCTTTAAAAAGTTACAAAACCTTCTTAGCTTATAATGATGAAAATAGAGAACAAAGATCAAATACCAGATATCAAATAACTTCTAACAAACATAATAATCAAATTTTAACTACTGAATAAGCATAAATGATAAGCTACAAGATTATGCAAATATTTTTTTTGCTTTTTAACTGTTTTATGACTAATATTTGCAAACTAAAGATTTATACTAAAAATTAAACTAATAAACATCAAATTAAACAATAACAAGCATAATAAAGAAAACAAACTAAAATAAGCAAATAATAAGCAATGATAAGCTGAAATTCAAAATTAAGCTATTAAAAGGAATTGAGAACTTACAAGAGCCTTTGCTCTAAACAAGGCTTATCAAAATGCTCTTATGAGCTATCAACAAGCTCCAGCTTATCCTAGGATAAGCTGGTGGGGTCCTGGAAGTCCTTCCATTACTGACTTCCCTTCCATTAATAAGCTGTGGTAAGATTGGAGTGGATTTGAGTATTACTTAAGCTCATTTAAGCTTTAAGAGCTTAAATGAGAATGTAGCTTGCTTATGTAGAGATTAAGACAGATTATTAAAAACTATTTGATCAATTAAGAGCTTATTAGATCATAATGCTATAAAGTGAGAACACAATTTGATAATTGAACGTTAAGAAAACAAACTTTTATTAATTCAAACAGTTGAGTACAAACTTAATAACGGAAAATTACATTGATTTTAAAGACAATAAGCTAAATACAACTTTTAAGCTAAAATTACTCTAATAAGCTAATACTACACTAAGCTACTCTAGATATCGATGTGAGTGAGAGAGGCTCTTTATTTATAGCTTGAGAGGAAGGTTCCAGGTCTTCATACACTCCTTTTAATCTCAACCTTCCATTTCATCTAATCATTGGATCAAGCTTTGTGGCCGTTGGATGAGAATATAGCACACGGATTGCCAGCGTGGCAATCCCTTCATTGGCCAGTCCTGTGCTTCTTTTACATTGATTTCAGTGCAATATTCCCCTTTTTGGTGTGTTTCTTTGTAGATTACGTGTCATTCCCTTGAGTTATCTTGACCTATCAAAAGCTTTGATGAAGTCTTTTCATGTCAGCGTGGAGCTTGGTACTTGGAATCTTCAAGGCCACGTAGAAGGACGAGTTAGTTATGTTTAAATTGGGGTTAATTTTGAGAGGGTGAAATGGGGGAGACGGTGAACAATAAAACTGCTTTTCCCGCCCCCCAATTTCTTATTCGTTTGTGTTTGACTGTGTTGAAAGTGGGGATTGACTTGGGCTCGGGTAAAATAAAAGGTTTTGGGCCGTGGGATTGTTTTGGGCTCGGTGGATTAAAAAGGTTTTATAATTAAGGGATAACGACCGTTAGCTTCTTAATAAAAGAGGACTAACGGTGTAAGTGATTTAGGGTTTTTGGTGAAATTTGATTTAACAATAAGGGTTATTTGGGTATTTTCAAGGTTTTGTCATTTTGTGGTTGACCAAGGTTTGACCATTGTTGACTTTTTCTTGACCTTTTGCTGGAAAACTTCCGGCTCTTGTGTACTATTTCCGTTCTCGTGTCCGTTTTTGTCCGATTTTGACCGTTTTCTTGTGTTATTTGCAATATCCGTACCTACACATCACAAATGTCAAAACAAGCAATATACAAGCATAATTTGCACAATTTGATCATTATAGTGCCATTTTAGATATAAAAAGGATATGTGATTTCTCTCATATCAAAATTCTCCAAAATAAGTGATTGTCGTGTCCTCACGTAATATTATATGCTCTAAAACCAAATACCTCAAAACCTCCCCAAACTAATGCTTTTAAAAGTAACAAAGTCTTTTGTGGGGAGAGTTAAGAAATCACAAGATTTAAAACATCCCATTTCCCTATTTTTCAAAACTTTTCTTTTATTTATTTATTTATTTATTTATTTATTTATTTATTTATTAATTTATTTATTTTCCTAATTTATAACTTACAACTTATTCATGTGTGACATAATGTATTGCTTTCATTATTCATTGATAACTTTTAGGATCACGGAACAAAAAGCACAAAAGTGTCCAAATGGATAAATTCATCGTCCCCGACTTTCTCCTCTCCAAGCCAAGCTTAAAAACCAGATCATTGAAAAATACAAGTTATGATGCTAACACTACTCATAAAAACTAATTGTGTACTTACTTTTCCTCCCTTATTCCTAATTTCCTCTAAGGATTTTATTATTATTGGTGACAAATAAATTATGTCCTTATTTTTATAAAGTAAACCCGGTTTAGACCATTAATAGTTTGAAATCATTTCCTAAAGAGACGATGTGGTGAAAATAAAGTCCACATTAAGGTTCTAAATTCGTGTGATTTAGGGGTTATCCTTTTTATTTCATCCGAAACAACTCAACTACGAGTCCAGAGACGGAGGCTTTATTTAGATAACCCCGGAGTCGAAATTTGGCTTTATTATTATTATTGCAACATTATTAAACCTCGGTCCTTTAGAAGGCTGCAACATCAGTTGTGAGCCGACAAGATGCATCAAACATATTTCGACCTCGTTAATTTCCTCGACCTTTTAGAAGGCTGCAACATCGGTTGTGAGCCGGCAAGATGCAGCAAACTTTTATCAGTCTCAGATTATTATTACTATGTGCCTTATTTAGAAGACTACCACATCTGTTGTGAGCAGGCAAGAGGTAGTAAACTTTATCAGCCCACAGTTTTTATTATTATTATTATTACCTCCACCATTTAAACGACTGTCACATCGATATGCGAGCCGACCATGATCCAGAAGTCTTATTTCAGATTCGGTTTATTTCATAATTATTATTATTATAGCCAAATTTCAAGCCATGTGGTCTTTTAACAATTGCCACATTGGTATGCGAGCCGACCATGGTCCAGGAGTTTATTTCCCCACAACACTGACAAAACCTCGATGTGTACCTTACTTTCACCAGAAGGAATCTCTACGAAGTGATTTAAACTAAGAATCGGAAAATCCTAAAGTAACTTTATTTATTCAACAATTATATAACGTTTATTATGCCTTAAAGAAATCCAACTATTCTATGTTTAGCATCAAAACTTATACTCTACTCTATCATCTCTTGTTCTTCACAATTTAAAATTTATAATAAAGAAACTCGTGAATACTTAGCCTAACGAATTAAGATCGCCACTTTAACAAGTCACATAGACAGGCAACAATCTTAATTCTAATAAATCGATCTTCTCATATTTAAAATCAATTATGGGAACTTGCAAAGTCTTGACTTTTTCAAGCTAGACTTGCGTTTTATAGCTCCTTGTATAAAAGATTAGCAAAATCAATCTATTTAAAGTTAAGGAGAAAGCTAAGATATAAAACCGGTCGGGTCCAAATTTACTTTTCATTCTCACCAACGGAAAACCTACATTCGTGTCAACTATTATTTTATTATTATTATTATTTTTATTAGATATGAACAATAAACTAGATATTAAAACTTAAAAATTTAAATTTTTTTGGCCAAAACGGGGTTGCGAGGGAACAACGGCAAAGATAGGAAAGATCATATCGAAGATATACTACCCCATACTAAAATCAAACATTGTCCTCAATGTTTCCTAATCTAAGGCTTAAAAACCCCATACTAGAACTCAAAAAATCTAATGCATAATCCAAACATGAAGAAAGTATCATACAAATCTTTAGCCGTTTATTAAGTGTGCTAAAAGATAAATGTTCTTTAGGATATCGGATTTCCCCAAACTAATGGCAAGCAAAGGCTAGAAAGCTCGAGTGGACCGGGATAAAACACCGAACACGAGAGTCTTTAGAAAA
>BQNB010110819.1:0-22476 GCA_026074375.1 Tanacetum coccineum | reverse complement strand
GCTTGCTTCTCTTACCAAAACGTACCACGCCTTTCCTAGGCGACACCTTGAGTAGTACCTTATCACCGACACTAAACTCTAACGGTTTTCGCCGATTGTCGGCATAACTCTTTTGGCGATCTCGTGCGGTCTTCAATCTTTCCTTAATTTGGACAATCTTGTCGGTGGTCTCTTGGATGATTTCCGGTCCAAATAACTTGCTTTCTCCTACCTCTGCCCAAGCTATGGGTGTTCGACATTTCCTTCCATACAATGCTTCAAATGGGGCACACTTCACGCTCGAGTGGTAGCTGTTGTTGTATGAAAATTCTACTAACGGTAGGTGAGTATCCCAATTGCCGCCAAAATCAATTGCGCAAGCTCTAAGCATATCTTCTAGCGTTTGAATGGTACGCTCACTTTGGCCATCGGTTTCGGGATGGTAGGCTGTACTTAAATCCAGTCTCGTTCCTAATGCTTTCTGTAGTGATTGCCAAAATCTTGATGTGAAATAACTGTCACGATCAGATATGATTGACACAGGCACACCGTGCCTTGCTACGATCTCGTTGATGTACAGTCTTGCAAGTCTCTCTATCTTGTAGTCTTCACGGATAGCTAAGAAATGTGCCAATTTAGTCAGTCGATCGACAATGACCCAAATCGAGTCGTGTCCGCTACTGGTTCTCGGTAACTTGCTTATGAAGTCCATTGGTGTATTCTCATGTTCCATTCGGGAATTTTCGGGCGGGGCTGTTGAAGTAATCCCGAGGGTTTCTGATGTTCTGCTTTGACTTTAGAGCAAGTCAAGCACTTGCTAACATACGTAGCAATGTCCTTCTTCATTCTGGGCCACCAGTATAAGCCTCGAAGATCATAGTACATCTTGTCTGCTCCAGGATGTACAGAATACCTTGTAGTATGGGCTTCATTCATTATCAAAGTTCTCAAATTGTCATAGACTGGTACCTAAATTCGTTCAGCAAGATATAATCCACCATCTTCTTTTCTCTTAAGCTGTTTGTCCAATCCCTTCAACATTTTTGCCGGGGTGTTTACATTCTTGGAAGCTTCGCTCTGAGCTTCTAGTATCCTAGACTTGATGCTAGAGTGAATTGTCATGCTCATAGCTCGAGCTCGTCTCGGTTTCAACCGTTCCTTCCTGCTCAATGCATCAGCCACTACGTTCGCTTTTCTTGGGTGGTAGCGAATCTCGTAGTCATAATTGCTGAAAAGTTCTATCCATCGTCTTTGGTGCATATTTAATTCCTTCTAATCGAAAATGTGCTGAAGACTCTTATGATCGGTGTAGATCACGCTCCTTGTTCCATACAAATAGTGTCTCCAGGTTTTGAGAGCAAATACTACAGCGCCAAACTCTAAAATCATGAGTGGTGTAGTTCTTCTCATGGATTTTGAGTTGTCCACTCAACCTTTGTGTTGACTTTTTAGCATGTTTATCTCAGGTAATTGAGCAAGTTGCGGTACGGAGTGGCATGGACTCGAAGGTGGCTAAACTGTTATCATTCAAACATGAAGTTTTAGATTTTGGGACCTGCATTTTGTAAAAACTCTGATTATAATGAATGATAACTAAAATTTTCCAACAACGTCTCTTTTAAAGTTGTTTTCTATGATTATGATTGTTGTATCCATGAAGTAATACCTCAGATTATCTTCCGCTGCTATATTGTAAAAATGGGGGTGTTACATGGGGTCTTCGAGGGCTTCCAATTTTTCACTGCTTTAATTTTGCTAGGATCCACATGTATACCTTCACTGTTTACAACATGACTGAGAAAATGAACCTCTTGTAGCCATAATTCGCACTTTGAAAATTTCCCGAACAATTTCTCTTTTTTAAGCAACTCCAATATCAATTTTAGGTGAACTTCATGCTCCTCCTTGGACTTTGAATAAATTAAGATGTCGTCAATAAAGATGATGACAAACTTGTTAAGGTACGGCCTACATACAAGGTTCATAAGGTCTATGAATACCGTGGGAGCATTAGTCAGACCGAAGGGCATGACTATGAATTCAAAATGTCTGTATCTCGTTCTGAATGCAGTTTTGGGAATATCTTCTTCGCGTACTCTCAACTGATGGTAGCCAGATTAAAGATCTATTTTTGAGAAATACCGTGACCCTTGCAACTGGTCGAATAAGTCATCAATCCTAGGAAGAGGGTAGCGGTTCTTAATAGTTAGCTTGTTCAGCTCTCGATAGTCTATACACATGCGGATCAAACCATCCTTCTTTTTCACGAACAACACTAGGGCTCCCCAAGGCAAAGAGCTAGGTTGTATGAAACCTTTTTCTTGGAGCTCTTTAAGTTGGTTGGACAGTTCTTGCATTTCCGTAGGTGCTAAACGATAAGGTGATTTTGCAATAGGCATAGCTCCAGGAATAAGATCTATGCAAAACTCTACTTCACGAGATGGGGGTAAACCCGTTAAATCTTTTGGGAAAATGCTAGGAAGGTTACATACAACAGGGATATCTTTGAGTTTTTGCTCGTCTACTTTCATGTTCATCAACTGTTTTAGGTTTCCTTCAGGTCGTTCTCCATGAACTTCCAAAATCTCTCTGTTAGATAACAGGATTTGGAGAATTTTCTCAAAACAAACAATCTTTGCCTTAAGCTTGGATAACCAATCCATTCCTACAAATCACATTGAATTTACCGTATCCGAAAGGGATCAAGTAGATAAGAAACGTATGGAATTCTAGTTCAGGTCTACAACCTTAAACAATCTTGTTGGTTTCAAACTTTAGACCGTTAGCAATTTAAATTTCACAATCGGGGTTTATAGCACTAGATTTCGAGTTAATCAAGGGAAAGAAGTTGGTAGAAATAAAACTAACATAGGCATTGGAATTGAATATTATGGTAGAAAATGATCGATGAAGGGAAAAGTACTCGTCATGACGTTCAAATCTTGCTGGGCTTCATTAGCAGTAATGGCAAAAGTTCTATCACGACCTAGTTTTCCATTGTTTCGCCTAATTGCATAAGCTAGACCCCGAATGTAGTGATTAATACGCTTGCTTTTCGGAGTGACCATGCATGGCACTAGTCTAGCTAAATCATGGAATCGGGTTGTGTACTTGTCAACATCAGCTCCAATCATAACATGATTCTATAACTCTTCCTTCAACTTCTTTAGGTCTTCCCAAGGTTGGGCTATAGCAATGCCCGACCTCTTGTCCAAACTAGTGTGTTCTACCAAGTTAAGGTACGACTTGCAGAATACAAGTCGCGAATTTGACTTGGCTTTTTGTGGGACACTTACTAATGTAGAGTACAGACTCTATTTCTTCCAACAATGATAGTAGAACAACTGCTCCTTCAGTTCGAAAGAATTTGTTAGCATCACCATACTTGAATGTCTTATAACTACAACCTTGCGTATTGCATACTTAGTTTGTCCTTATCTCTGCTGATTTAACTTAGGGTCGTTAGCATTTTAGTAGAGCATACCTCTTTAACTTCTCATAAGTCAAATCGATTAACAGCTTAAATTTCTAGTGAACAAAGCTCGTATCAGCTCTAGGTTCGCTTGGTACGGATGTACCTTGATTGGTTTCCATGATTCGTTCTTGAGTTGCACGTGTTTCTTCTCGGAGGCATGGTTTTAAATAAATTCTGTCCATAACATTTGTTTGAGTAATTACTTTGACCAAAGTAGAATTCGAGTAGCGTACATATTTATAATGCAGCTTTAAATGTAACGAAATAACTTTAATTCAGACAGAGATGCGACGAAAGTTTATATAGAGAAAAGAGATGAACGTTCTCACATACGTAGTTTTAATTCTCCCATAATGATTGTTATCCAAAAAGATACATCTTCAAAAGTTTGTGTTTCGTAGTAACCTCCAACAAAGTTGGGTTTTCAACATAAATCGTGATAAAAAGGTTTTGACTAAAAAAATATATATATATATTTCAAGTAACGCCTAATAAAGAATTTTTTTTAATTTTTTAATTTTATTAAAATCATAATACGGGTCTCTAAAATTTGAAGTCAAAGTAACCAAACACAATGATACTGATACAAAAGAAATTTTTTTTTTGATAATAAAAATAATTTTTCCGAACGCGGGTTGAATAAATATATTCAATAAAATTTGGTGTTTATATGTATCTTATAATACATAAGTTTTAATGCTAAAGCGATGTAACCGTTGAAAAATACAAGTGCATCCCGTTTTGAAAAAAATAATAGTGTTTAAAAAAAATACTTCATATGTGCATGTTTTATTAACAAAAGAACTTTGACTCGTCCAAATAAGTACCATCTCCGAAACACAATGCCAGGACGAAAATTGGTATCATGGTTACACAATTAACCAGTATCAAGTATAAGGTTCTCGTTCTCATATCAATCCTTTTATCTCAAAAGGGGGTATTCCATGCGATGGTCATACAACCAAACAACTAGCGTGATAATACTCATAAGCGAGTTGCTCCTAAAGCAACTAATGACGTAATCCGTCTCATCAAACATCTTCAAGAGCGAAACATTTAAGTAACTGGTTTCCACGATCAAAAGGATGTCAATCCACATAGTGGATGAGAAATAGTCATTTACAATACGCACGGTAGGGTAAGGACAAAACACCGCTCATTTTTGCTTTCAGCACTAGTCTCTATATAGTCGCATTGCATCCACGTCGTTTGAGTATCCACATCCAAACATCCAAGCCTTACCCATCCTCGGGTGAATTCTTTAAAGGTCTTAGGCCATGTAGCAACTTGAAGCCTAATTTCACAACTCATCAAACAAGAACTGTCATGAAATCAAGGTAGAAGTTGGTAAAAGGCACAATGTTTTTTGAAAAATTGACTCAACTTTATGATCGCTTAGAAATAAAATCTTGAATCACTAAATAGTTTGCGAACAAGCAAGGAATGCTTGTTTTTGCAGCCAAAACAGTTGGCTTAATAGTATGACGAAATAAGACAGAAGCGTGATCAAAATATAGGTCGACGCAGCTCTAATAGTGAAAGAACGAACATCTCTACATGTCGTGCATACGTAGTTCACCTGCTGCTCGCCTCGGTCTCTGACTTAAAATCTATCAACGAGTCCTCCTCAAGGCCTTATGTAGGGTAAAGGTATGAAAGTATTTAGGTGCACGTCGCGACTCACTCGCAAAATCATTAGCATGCTAAGACGATCTATGGGACATATTGTGACCATAACAGCGTCCTTAATAACAAGGTGCTTAGTAACCGATGTGAAAGCAAACTCAGAACATAGATAGATCAATCAACGTAAGCATGATGTACTAAAATCAAATAGTAGACATCTAAAAATAAATGATATACGATACACATAATTCCTAATATGCTTTTCAGTAACTAAAGTGGAAAGTCAATTTTAAACTTGTTTAAAATAATGACTGTACCCAGTGTTGCATGATACTCCCTGAATTAGACATAGTTGATCAAGTTATGTCTAATTTAGGTCTAATGATGCAACCACTCGAACTAGTCGACTCGTTTCATGTTCGATGTTTTTTTAGAAAAAGAAAATCATTTTGGTTATAGTTTAGATTTTTTTTTTTGAAAAATCGGAATTCTCTATAACCTTTGGCTCTGATTACCAATCTCCCACACCTCACCAAGGCGGAAACGCGAGGTGTAACATATCAATAAACATCACACAAGATGATAGATAAAAAACACCATACATGATTTGATAAAAGTAAAGTTATCCGAATTACAACATCTTCAAGAACAAATTTAAAAGTACATGAAACATCATAAGTTGTTTCTATCCGAACATGGATATTACAAAAGACATGATTCTTGCATTTAGGTAGACTTCTTGATAACAACTAAAATGCAAGGCACTAAGTTTCCACCTTAGGAACGTCACCTGAAAAGCATGATGAAAACGGTCAACTATCGAAATAGTTGGTAAGCTCACATGGTTATGTACAAAAGTATAGCCTTAGAAAAAGAGTAGATATCTGATAAAAGTTTGCCAGCTCAATGGCAAGTTATCAAAAACAGCTGTCCAAACCAAAAATCAATTTCTAATTAAGTTGAGAGTCCAAACCAATTCAAGTATATGTATGCTATAGTGATTATGCGTGGCACTACTTAAACGTATTCAGTCTAACTGTTTCAAACATCCAATCAATTTCTAGTTGTATAGTGTGGCACAAACACTTAGTACTATGCACCCTTGTGCGGGGAGTGAGGAGGGGCTAATCTCCTAATAGCGCTATCCATAAGTACTAACGTCTTAATCCAGTTGAGGGGGGAAAATGAGTTAAAAGTAGTGGCGGGTTCCAAGCATACAACAACATACATATTAAGTTCAAGGTTCCAAGCTCAACACGCTTCCAAATTCAACAAGTTTAAATTTTATACGTTCAAAACAAGTTCAAGTTCAAATGTGCTCAAAAGATTCATTACTTCAAAGTAAGAGTATAAAAATGACACATCATGCTTTCTACCCCAAAACATTTAAAACATGTAAGAAACGGGGGATGTGAGAAACTCACCCAAAGTAACGAAGAAAAACGGCGATGACAAACCGCGACCTATTAATAATAATAATATATTATTAATATTCAATTATGTAAAAATATGCAACACATTGTAATTACATTATATGCATGTCAATTAGTACATTAGGAATCCATGAGACTACACTTCGCTTTTTATTTCCATTGGTTATCTATTTTCTGAAAAATTGCGTCGTTTTACTAGCAACTAGTTATCACTTAACGACTTTCCAAACAACCTCAACACTTGCTTATACTCCCTCTCCAGGTTCCTATGTATATTGACTTACTACTATGTTTGCCCCAAAGATTCTAAGAAAGTTTTATCTTTCGTAAATACTAGCACACTATAACTAGTTTAAAACAGGCCTGCAAAAAGTTATCAAAAGTTTGGCAACAGCAGGCACCCTTAAACATTTTATAAAAAACTGAAAAAAATACTGGAGGTCACACACATCATGTAAAATCTCCAGATTAAATTTCGTCCAAAAATAGACCCGCCTGCACACAACATCTTTACAAACGAAATTCTGGACAGCCTACACAGTTTTAGCACTTAATCTTATACAAAGGTTTTGACTAACTTTTACACCATGAAAATCGACGAGGCCTAGTTCGTTGGAAAGTAGACTCGAAGTAGATAACTTTAGGGTCCTGAAAACCTAGAAAAGATTTTGAAACGACCGCGTTATGACATTTAAAATTTAACCTAAATTCGGATATGAAAACTGCCATTTTTTGAAATTTGCCGAAACGGTTTCCTAATTAAAATCGGCCATAACTTTCTCGTTTTTAAGAGTTAGAAGCTCTAATTTATACCAAAACGATCATTAGAGCGACTTCTACAATTCTAATCACTAAAATATCAGTTTACCACACATTAAATCAGCCAATTTTAAGCCTAAACTTTCAGTCCTAATCAAGGGATATCTTTCAATCCCTTCAACATTATATCAAGTTTCGTAAATCCTAAAACTAGCCTAATTCCCATACTAGATCACCTCAAACATCATCCAAGCTCAAAATCAACACATGCATTATAATCAATGGATTCCTAATTTACAAATAATTGACATGCATGTACATATATTGTATAACTATGAAAATTAAATAAACAAAAAGTAATAGCGCTTACAATGAAATCAAAGGAAATCAAACAACACTAAACCCTTGTGGTTTTTGATGTTTGGCCGAACCTCACAAACAAGAAACAAGGACCCGAAATTCTTGATTGGTTTCACCAAACTTGTTAAAATCACTTAATCCGGAACCCTTGCAACACCAATTATACCCAATTTGATAAAAACCCAAAAATTAAGAATCTAGTAAAAATCAAGAATTTGAGTAACTTGATGCATGCTTGATTTTATTTGAAAAGGATGATGAGGGTTTAGTTTAGGAGTGATTTAGGAAGTAATAGGAATGATCAATTAGATTTTTGATGATGATGGTGGTGGTTTGGGACAGCTGGTTGACGAATAGAAGAGGGAGAGAGGGGACAAATGATTTTTTTTACTGTTGTGGTTTATGAGTTATAAGGGAAGTGAATCTATTTATATGGAAGTAGTTTTCCTAGTTGGTATCAAAAAATAAATAAATAAAAATATAAGGGTGTTTGTTCGGTTGGGGATAACCGACCAAGGGGGTATGTGGGCTTGGGTTGTAGTATTTTTTTTTGTATTATTACTTAGGCCCAAACTTATTTAGTTAAGGATATAAAGTGTAAAAAAAACGCTATTCTCGACACAGTTTCTGCCAAACGCAGATAAAAGTCGAAAAAGTATTAAAATAAAATAATTAAGCTCTCGAAGCTAAAATATGAAATTTTTGATTTCTCGATCGTTAAAACGGATAATTAACCAACGCACGACTCGCGAATAATTAAAACGATGATTTTTACTAAATCAACTAAAAATAATAAAATAAATTCTATAAAATCAGGAAATAGAATTTATAAGTTCAAAATAAATAGCAACGAGAATACGAGTTGCATCAAAACCAAGCGTTAATTGCTAAGAGAAATGTAACCACATAAAAGCGACTCCATAATTAATTAAGAGAGTCAAATATCATACGTTTGCTTTTGGTTACTAGCCTCAAAATTGACGGATGTCACATCTGAAGGCACAAAACTCATATTGCATCTACATTGATTTTGAGTTTATGTGTTTGTTACAGAAACTCTTCGCCAATTAGGAATAGTTGCCCAAAAATACAAATTATAATTTATATTAGCACACCATATCAGATTTAATATAACATAAAACTTTGAAATCTTACTATACATATTAAAAAAAACACACACTTCTATAATAAAAAAAACACCGTCTCGCAGCAACGCGCGAGCAACTATACTTGTTACCAACTACATTAGAAAAAGACAAACTTTATAAAGTTCAAAGTCACTAAAGATCGAGAACATCTATTGTTTTTATAACACAAAAAGGAATGAAATCACATTTTCTTAGTTCAAATATAATTAGTTGCAGACTTGCAGTATGGTGCAAATCACTTTTAAAGTTGAGAACTTAACAAAAAAAAGTTGAGAACTTATATTTAGGGTGCGTTTGGTTTGCAAATAACTATCACTATCGGTATTGGTTTGAAAATAAGGTAAAATGAAAGTAAGTATATCAATCCCATTGTTGTTGTTTGGTTTGATAATTTCGGTATATGTTTTACAACCCACTTACAAGCAAATAAAATTAAAAACAACTTAATACTAGTGGGTCCTACCGAAATACTATCATAAACCACCTTTTTGAGTGGTATGGATCTATGCCTATGAATCTAAGTAATTATATATCGATTTGCAACCAAACACTTGCAATGGATATCATGTTAAAAGATAAAATTATGTATTACTATGTGTAAAAAAATCCTTCCATGTAGTTAAGGTTAATTAGATAACACCTTTTTTGGTACGCTACCAAATAGAAAGTTTTAATAAAATAAAAAGTCTAAAAAATATCCTGTGATTGACAGGTACACCTCATTTCCCCCTAAATTCTTTTCCTCTTTCTTGTTTCATGAAACTTCTTTTTCACTTTTTATTTCTTTATCTATGATATAATACTTAAATTCGATGTTTAGTTACTTCAATTCGTGATTTAAATACATCAATTTAAGATATAATTTTTTCAATTTGAGATCTGATAGCTTCGATAACAAATGAAGTGTTCTTGAAAATGCTCGCAAAATGTTTGATCAAATGTCTCAATGAGTTTTTTTCTGTAATTTAACACTTTTAAAGTGTATTATCAAAAATAAATACTTACACTTGTTATGGGAAAAAAAATTAATTTTTGATATATAATTTCAGAGTTTTTTGATGAACAACACCTTTATTATTTGATGAATTCATATTAATTAATTCATATTATGGTCCACCTTCTGCTAGCCTATTAAGTTTTTTATTTAACAGGAAGCTCGATGAAGAACCACAATAAAAATACTAACCTCAACACATGTAAATCATCTACACCAAGGTATATTAGCTAATAAAATTTGGTTTCTATGACCGATGTGGGACTGGAATCTTAGCACTGAGGCCTTCAGCTTACATGCTACCCATAATTCATCATCATCATCCAGTCTATTTCACAAGTGACCCATCCAAAGTCCAAACTCGAAAAGTAATTATTATGTGTTTCGGTGCGCGTTTTGGAAGTGACACCTTTTCTGATCCCGCTGGAGGGGGAAACCCCATATTATACCAGCATCTCTTTTGGTTCTTCTAGAATAATCAGAACTGTTGTAAAAGAAGGCGTTTAAAACTAGCGTTTATACATGATTCAGTTATTTGAAGTTGTGGTAGTAATAAGCTACATAAGCTTCAAAGCTTGTAATGATTTCTAAATCTTTAAAGCTACTAACAGGTTGATCAAATTTGGATTGGAAAAAAAAAAGAAGACACTAAAATGTATCATTCTAATCTTAGATAATCAGTTTTATAATTGTTTAAGTTTGGAATTATGTGATAGTTATAACCGGATCCGAAGCATGAGCCTAAACACCCCTAGGGTTAACTTATTTATGTCTTAATATTTAAAACTTACATCAAACAACAACAATTGTAAAACAGCCTCACCAGATCGAGATACTAATTGTATTGATTATCAGAGATTGTTTTTCATACAAAGAATCATGGCAAAAAGATACATTTTTTACGTAACAAATACAAGTATTCATAAGCTCTTTAACGCAAGAACTCATGTACTACCTTATACACATTACAACAAAAACACATAGAGCACGTGACATATGAATTCAATGACTAGACCTTTGAGGCAAACGGAACGACCCATCAGCATAAAGCATTTGGTAAACGGGTCGAATTCTTAGGGTTAAAATCAAGCTCAAGATGGTGCCTACACCGCATACACAAGCAAGTACAAGAAACGTGAACCGGAAACAAGCAGGACCCATGCACATATTCGTACCTTGCCTAGCTTCCTCTGTGTCATAAATGTAACCTGCGAGCAAACCAGAAAATAGAAGTGCACCAAGAGGGTTGCCTAATTGCATAAAGTTGAATATAATCCCAAAGTTTTTGAGCCCAAAAAGCTCAGAAGATGTTGATATCATAATAGCAATTTGAACACCATAACATGTTCCAAGTAATGCAGTTGCAGCATATAATGTTCCGTTTAAAGATGATGCGTATAAAAGATATGTTAACACCATGATGATTTGTGTTGTCATTGTCCAAAATGTTCGTGGGATGGCGTTTAATCTGCAGAAAATACCAAAATTCTGTAACAACTTACAAAGCCTTTTATATAAAAATAGCTGAAACGCAAAGGGGGAAAAATGAATCAAACGAGTCAGACAGATCGAAAGTCGCTAAAGGTGTATATTTACTTGTTTTTCGTAAAATAAAATCTTTTATAATTTTTCTGGGTTCTTTTTTATGATAAACCAACCAAGCCCGTTTTTCACCTGAACCAGTTTAGACACCCATTTTGACCCAAACCAGTTTCAATCCGTTACCAAAAACAATCAAATTTATTGTCTAAAATGGGCTATACTGTCAAAGGCCAAATCGGACCAGGGCCATTTGGTATCAAAATTACTTGTTTTGACCCGAACCTGAAATGACCCATGCCACAGTAAACCACATTTGTTTTCTTTTTAAATTAACAAAATTACTAATGTCGAACCGTTATTCCCCCTCACCCCTTATCACATCTAGCAATCTGCAGTAACATACGGAAAATATTACCTTACAAAGTATTCAGATACAGCACCTCCACCAAGACGACCAAGAAAGTTGCAAAAACTAAACAAACTCAGCAGCGTGTTTGTATCTTCAAAACCAAGCGAGGACCCGATTTGAGCCAAATTATTCAAAACCGTAACACCAGTCCCAATACCAAGAAAATATGTCGTCCACAAAAGCCAAAAATCAGCCTTAACCATCGCTTCACGAAAACTAAAATCATCACCTCTTCTAGGCCTTCTTTTCTTCATCTTAATCGCACCTTCACCAACCGCAAGAAGCATATTCACATCAGAACCAGAACCATCATCATTGTCATTATAGCTCAAAAGATTCGCGTTTGAAGATGATGGTGTTAATAAAGGATCCGTTTTCGAATCACCATCACCTGATACCAAACTGTCTGAAGACTCAGTTGGTCTAATAAGCTTCTTACGGGCCGGAAATAAAGTCATTTTTATAGGAATAGCAAGAGGGGATAGTAAAAGAACCACCATAATCGCTATAAACGTGTAGGACATGGTTTTATCCAAATTTAACGAGTTTTTTAGTATGGTTGTTGTTAAAAGAAAGATTGCAAGTAAGAGACTAGTCCCTTGAGTGAAAAGAAAGTGTGCGTTTTCTGATGGGTCGATTTCTGAAGAAGGGGTACATGGGCGAACGTAGTACATTAGGGAAAGACATATAATGGGTATACCAAGTGTGAACACGAGCACTATCGATGAAGCTGACCCGTTGAGTATCATAGTGCATACTTCTGTGAAAACAGCAGCACTAAGGGCAATGTAGCCTTTTAAAAGGCCAGCAACTGTACCACGACTTAATGGGAAGTTTCTTAAGTTTGTAACAAGAACCGCTGTGCCTAACCACGCACTACTGTTGGCTGCGAGCACGAGTGCAACCCATAACTGCAAAAACCATTTGAGATCAAGAAAATAATTAATTCAGGGAGAACATAAAAAGATAAAGAAGTAAACAACACAAGATTACAACCAAGTCACGTGATTTTGTACATGTCCTGCGTCACCTATTTCCAAGAACAGTCACATATCCATAAAAAGAAAATCTATCGGGGGCATCAATAAGCATCATATAACGTATGAACAACCACAAAATCAGCTGGTACTTCAATATTTTTCTAACCAAATGTAATTTCAATGGGGGCACCACATCACTTCTAAAAAAGTCTGTCTTTCACAAGTGTACAATCACAAATCTAGCTGTGTATATCTTATAGAAGTGACTAAATTGGGAGAGTCTCCTGCATAAATCACCAGCAGCCTACTCCAAACACTTGTCCCTTTTCTTTTCTACTTCGGCTGCGGTCCTAAGTGTTGGGCTGAGTCTAGACCCACTCGGGTCACCATCAGTTGAAAGTCTAACACCCACTCTATTCAAAGTTCATAATTTTCTTCATGAACTATCATTCAACTCAAGATCATGACTTTATATGTTTGGTTGTAGCTAAAAACAGTAAAATCTTTATGCAATATCATGTTGATCACATCGAATTCCATTAATAATCTTCATGAACTATCCTTATGCCAAAATACCAGAATCAATAATACAGAATCACAGATAGCAAATCCCCAATTGGGCACACAGTAATTAAATCTTTATAAAGAATACTTACATGTTTCAACCAACTATGAAAATTTACCAAATTAACAATTGGGTACACAAAAGACATCACCTTTTTTAAAAAAAGGTTACAAAAACTAAATCTTTAGGAAGAAATACCAGATTCAATCATAAAGATAGCAAATTTATAATCTGGTTCATAAAAGATGAAGTACAAAATTGCTTCCAAAAAGATCAACAAATTTAAACAACCCAATATGCAAAAGGGCCAAATTCACAATTAGGCACACAAAGATTTCATAAAAAAGTGTAAAATCTAAAAATAGAAAGGAAGAAATACTTACAACCCAATAAGGCAAGCCAACAACAGTTTGAGAAATAGCAAGCCAAATAACACCATAACCAAAAAAAGAGCTAAAAACACCAACAAGAAGCACAGCCCAAGGAGGGAAATAATTACAAGCAATGCCAGGAAGTATGCCAGTATTTTCACCAAAATCATTAGCAACACCAAGTATTGTCAACTGTTGTTGTGAATAACCCAACACTGATTTTAATGCATGTGAATATAATGGAAAACAATATGAGTTTCCTGCAGCTATGCCAACCCATACAGCTGCTGCAAAACCAACCCATGGTGGTCTTGTTCCTGCTTTCACTGCGGCTTGCATATTTACTAACTTACGTAAATGATCTAGTAAGTGGTCTTCTTAAACTCTTTATGGGTTATATGTTGCGTGGAATATGTGACAGGATATTATTTGTAAGATCGGATCTAAAGTGTACTAGTGTGGTTTATTTATATGTTTATTATTTGAACACGAAGGTTGGTTTTCCACGTTTTGAGTTGCCACTTGGTCGACAAATTTCCAAATCCCTAGAAAATGTTTATTGTTTTTTTAAGAGAAGAATGATTGTTTAGTTTCTATATTTAGGATTTTTTTTATAGAAAACGTGATTTGTGTAGTGTGGATTTACATTTGTACAATTGTCTTTGTCATGTTTGTATTGTGGTGGTATATTATATACGGCGAAGATAGCGGTAGTAGGAAGCAGTAATAACAAGTACGTAGTAGCGCAAAGAAATAGCCGTAGGTGTTTTGCTTTGATAAAGTGTTTAGTAACTGGAAATAGCATTTTGATTTGGAGCGTTTAGAAAAAGTAAGAATACAAGTTCCTTGTTTTCAAATAAACATTTTGTACAAAACGCTAACCCTTAGTTGCAAGTTGCTCCTAAACGCTTGTTAACATACATATTGAAACTTTTTTATGTTAGCTATTTTTTGAAGTAGTGTTTATTCCTTTAATGTAGACTAGCAACACACTCGTGTGATACAACGACTTTCAACCCCCCGAAACACCATTTGTACCCCTTCAGGTTTTTTGCGTTTTTTTTTGTATTTTTTTTTTGTATTTTTATAATTTTGTATATGTTATAAAACTGTGACACGGAAAAACAGAACGAAAAATATAAAGTTTAACAGGTCAAAAGTATGAAACTGTCAAAATTTACGGAACAGAAACTGATAAAAAACTGCGTTGCACTGTAAAAAAGAGAGTACAAAAGGAATTTTGTGTACCTTTTTTGGCACTATTTAGTGGCCAAGGGGTACCAATAGGGGTGTGCTTTGATAATTCCCTCAAGTGGATCAAATATATGTTTTTTTGATGATTCATAAACTGAATCACGATAAAAGAAAGATCCTCAAGATCTATTAGAACAAAAAAAATATCATAATCTCATGTTATGATTACATTTATTCATAATAAAACCTCAAGTTTTATTACTCTCCCCGTCTCTAAATAAGTGTCCACTATTGACTTTCGAAGTCATTCATCTTCAACTTTGACCTTAAATTATTTTGATTGTGCTATATAATATTTGATGCAAAATATATGAATGGATTGAGTTTTCAATGTATTTTCATAAATATGATTTTCATCAAGTATTATATAACACAAACAAAATAATTTAAGGTCAAAGTTGAAGAAAAATGACTTTGAAAGTCAATAGTGGACACTTATTTAGTGACGGATAGAGTACAATGAATAGAATTAAAATACAATAACTTCAAGTTATTGATATATCTTTTAAAGAACTTCAAGTTCTTTGTGATTCCTTTATATGAATCACGGTATTATGAACCTCAAGTTCAATTATGATTCCCTCAAGAGAATCACAATAACATAACCTCAAGTTATGTAACAAAACTCGTTATGATTGTTTGTACCTCAAGCTGCATAAAAAAAGTATAAGCGAGTTCGGTCTCACAATTTTTGTGTTAGATCCGTCATATGTATGTCAAAATCTAAAAGAAAGATTTGACCCTCAAAAGCAAAAAATTCTTGTAAATGCGAGCACAATTTCGCAATATTGAATGATAAAAAAAACCATGCGATGAGATGGTTAATACCTCGAATATGCTCATATATCGATAACGATGCTTTGATATAAGTTTCTTTAAACAAAGCAATGAGTATGCTTTAAGAAACACGATAAACCCGTTTACTAAATTTGATCCATTCACTCAACTGAATGTGGCTCAATAACGATGATCATGTAGATATAGTGATTATGGTAGTGGTGCATAGAAATTTTATCATGCTAATTCGAAGAAACTTGCTTGCAACCTCAAGTTGCAAGATAAAAGAAGAAATGATCAACATAAAGATCTTCATTCCCTCAAGTGAATGAGATAAAATGATGAATATAAGATCATCATTCCCTCATGTGAATGTGATAATGTAATGATAAATGTTTAAAGATCATTTATCATGGTAAAGGATATGGTCGAGGTAGTATGACAATGACAAACCACTAGTAGTGGCAAAATAAAATAAGAAAGGAGCAAACAAAAATGCTATTTATGCAAAAATGCAATGTGATGTATGCAAAATACAAGTGTGTCAAAGATATTACACACTATTCATAGATTTAAGAATCTATGCTAGCACATTTTGCTCCGTAAAAGATTGTCATGAGAAACGAAGTTAAATATTAAAGATGCATTATATTCTTTTGTATCTTCCTCGACATGCATTATATAAAGATTAGTAAAAGCTAATCATAGCCATAACATAAGTTTATGAGCAATAATTATAATATTTTTGGCATGACCGGTTCTACCATCCCGAGTCATTAATGATGCGAAAACTATTGAAGAATAAGGTTCTTCAATCTAATGTTATCTCTCAAAAGAAGTTGATTTATTCATCTATCAACTAGATTGGGGACTTAATCCCTCAATATTCTGGAAAGAAAACAAATGGATATATGTAGGCATACAAATCCATTGTATGAACCATTTAGAGTTTAAAATCGATGCATCGTCTAAATGGTTATCAAATCGCAACCTCAAGTTTGCATGATTAATAGCTCAAAACGAGCCTAACATTCCAGAGTAAGTATTTCATCATGAATATCCGATGAATTACTTCTAATTTTTAAATGAAAATGAGAGAAAAACTTATGTTGTTGTATGGGGCCATATTATAATATGCACAACAACAAAATTAGCATCATGCCAATATGTTATTATAAATCCTCCATTTTACAATTGGTTTTGGTTATAAACCACACATATCCCATTTTAGTTTTTTCTTGTGTAAATTACTCCACCTAAATGCACATATACGGGATATAGAAGAAGGATAATTCCTTCAGGAGGAGAGAAGTAGCTGCAAATTCAGAATGAATTATCATATTCTATTGATCCTCGAAAGAAATTTTATAGATAATCTAATAACCATACAAAATTTCAGCTACTCATGCTCTGATTATATGTTGTCCCTTAAGGACACTATTATGACATGCCTCAAGCATGGTAGACAAATTGATTCCAAATAAAATCCTCGATGAAAAATATGGAGCATGAAAACAAGATGGTTGTTCGAGGTATAAAAGACCCCATGATAGTCTCATAAAGAGACATTAGACATTAAGGTTCCAAAGAACCTCAGATAGCTAATGAAAATGTGCGCTCGACGAAATGATTGGCCAACATAAAAAGATATAGTATCTTGCAAATACTAAAACTATTGGAACGTGAAGTTCATACACATCAATGTGTAAAATCTATTGGATATACATCGGTTTTTGTGTGAAACTGAAATAATAGCTCTAAAGTTATGTGCTTTAAAACTTGAGTTGTGAAATAAATAAATTCACAAAACAATAAGTTGATTATTAAGAGATATATTATCTCGAGGTGGATGTAAATATCTTATTGATATTTTATGAGACAAGTATTTATTTTTCCTTAAAATAGGATTTATTAGAGCTCTCATATTCTACGAAGGATATGTAATGCCTCAAGCATGCCTCACAAATTCAACTTCTAGAAACAATTAATAAAGTTCTCAATAACTTTAATTGATCTAATTGAATGAATCCTTATATGGATAAAAATCATTTTGGACGCATCTTATATAAATTGCTTTTGCACATGTCTCTAAGAAATGAATGATCCTAAGTACCATACATAAGTGCAATTGAGGTTTTGATGTTAATTGTGCAATTAATATGCGTCATAAGAGTGTATTTTCTCTTTTAATCTTTATAGACACATTGTATACTTTCTAACAAATGCATTTGATATTGAATTGGAAGCTACACATATATTTTGTTATCATTGCAGGACTTATTCTTAACATCAACAATTTGGTGGACTTCATTACAAAGTTGTCGTCAACAAAAGTATTTGAGCAACTCGTTCAGAAGATTAGCATTCGATGCTTGAAATATATACATTAAATTGAGGAGGAGCATTATGCGCACTGCACTCTTTTCCTTCATCAAGTTTTTATCCCATTGGGTTTTCTTGATAAGGTTTTTAATGAGGCAGTATATACCGTATGATAAACGCTGAATATCCAAGGAGGAGTGTTGTAAAATAATACTAATGGGCTTATGTATATTCACCATTATCTCAACCGGCCCGTTAGGGTTTACATGTATTTATCTTCCCTATAAATACTTGATACTTGTAACCTCTTGGATTGATATACATGAATAAGAATTCTCCATTCTCCTCATTCTTCTCTTATTCTTGTGTTCTTGTTCTTTACATTTATAACATCCTTAACCTTTTTCATGTTTGAAGGGAGTATTTCAGCAAAGCTTTCTAATACACGTCCCAATATCTTACCCTTTTCATGATTTGAATTGTATGATCTTTCATGTGAACCGAACTGAAAATTGAACATACGAAGAACCACATCAATTCGCAGGCAGAAATCGTAAAAAGTCCAACAGAAACTCGGAACCGCATATTTTTTCACGAAATTTACAAAAATAAGTTTTTTTTACACAAATCATACTATATCTGCAAACACGATTGCTCACTTTTATATCTTCGCTAGAGAGAACAAAAGGAAAAAAGAAACACACCTCTAAACTTAAACAACAACGATGCATGTGTATTCCAAGTTATAAAGTTGCTTCTATTTTAGCTCAGGTATTATGTTGGCTGCACAACCCGGTCACATTTCAGCACACCGGTCACATTATGTTGTGTGTCCCGATGTGTGTTTGTGAGTGAGTGTGTGTATAACTGAGAGATTGTGTGTGCTTATCCCGCCCTGTATGTTGACCCCAAAATGACAACGTGTGACCTTTACCCAGTATCGATTGGACTAGCCCACTCACAACGGCCCGTTACCTCCCCCTCACGCACGACCTGCCCATGATGGGGTTTTACAACCTTGAAGCTACAACAATGGTGGAAATGTGTGTAAACTACACGTGTGTATGTGAGTGAAGGAAAGGTGCCCTAAACTAAGACCCCTACCCCTCTTTATATACTAGAGGGATTAGAGTTTACACTTGTGAAAATAACAATTTGGTCCCTATGTAAATAACAATTAGGTCCTTTATCATTTAAGTTCTTTATCTTTCACATGTCAGTCCTTCATGAATTCTAAAATTCCCAACAGAAAGTTTGGCCTGGTGAATTTGGGCCAGTATGAGGAGGACTGTGGGTTGGAAAGATAATTGGTAGAGTGTGAGTGTTGGGCTGATGGTCGGCAGTTGGGCCGTGGGTATGCGTTGTAGGGTCAAGTAAGGTGTGGTGAAGTAAGGAGGAGGAAGACGTAGCTTCAAGGAATTGATACGAAGGTGGAAATGATGGTGTCACGGACTTGTATGGAAATTGGGTTTTATCAAAGGTGACGTGCCTAGACAAGATGATTTTGTTTGTTTTGAGGTCTAGACAATGGAAACCACAATGGTAAGCGAGATAGCCTAAAAATATACATGAAGTGGCTCGTAGGGCAAGTTTGTGAGGGGAGTAAAGGTGAGGGTAGCATAGACACCCAAATATTCATAAACGAGAGTAATTGGGTTGTTTGTTAAATAGGCGTGTGAAAGGTACTTCGTTTTAAATTGCGGTAGATGGTAAAAGGTTTAGAAGATAGGTCGCCATATGAAGAGCTTCGACCCAAAAAGTTGGGGGAAGATGTGCTTGAAATAATAAAGTACGAATGATATTATTGATAGTGTGTATCATTCGTTCCGCCTTACCATTTTGTCGAGATGTTTTAGGACAAGAGAAGTGAAATTGAATGCCATTTTTGACAAAAAGGTTGTTGAGTCGGTTATTATCGAACTCACCATCATGATCACAATGGAAGTTTTTTATTTCACATTTAAATCGTTTTTTAACATAAGTGCGAAAATGCAAAAATTTATCAAACATGTCAGATTTAGAACGAAGGGGATATATCCATAGATAATGAGAAAAATGATCGAGAAATAAGACATAATATTTAAAACCACTAGAGCTAACAATGGGGGATGTCCATAAATCAAAATGAATAATATCGAAGCAATGTTTAACAATAGAATCTGAAGAATGAAATAGAAGCTTTACATGTTTGTCAAGTTGGCACGCATGACAAATATGGGTAGACTTTTCTTTATTGCATGAAATAAACTGACAAGAAACAAGGGAGCGTAGCACTTCATCACCCGGATGACCAAGGCGTTGGTGCCACGTGGAAGTACTTGTTGAGAGGAAAGCAATAGAGGTAGTTGACGACTTGGTAATTGGATAGAGATCACCTGAGCTGTCACATCTAAGGAGGATATGACGAGTCAAGAAATCCTTCACAGAAAAGCCAAACGCGTTAAATTCTATAGTACAATTATTGTCCCTAGTAAAGTGACGGACATAATTGAGATTTTTAATTATATTGGGGGTAACAAGGACATTATGAAAATGAAGGGGGCGATGAATACAAGGAATAATGCTATGACCGGTGCTGATGACGGGAATAGAATTGCGCCCACCAACGTGAAAAAAGAAACAGAATTTTGGGGGGGGGGGAACAAAAATATAAGTGTTGTATCTAAAAATGGTACTTAAATTACTTGCATTAAAATTTAAATGAGATGAAGCACTTGTATCCATGTGCCAAGTCGGGTCCTGCGGTGTCATCGTGCTAAACGCACTAGGGAAAGAAGTAGGCTGAGGCGGGTAGAAGGCGAGAGCAGGTCCGAGTAAACCGGAGCTGCCATGTTGTGATGTGGGCTGGGCCGGATACCCGGGCTGGACCGAGTACATAGGTTGGCCAGTATAAGCATGTGGTGTATAGTGGGCCGTGGTATGAGCCTAAACAGATGGTGCTTGCTGATAATGGGCTGGTGTGACATAGGCATAGGTTGTTGGTTGTGGACTTGGCATGTAATGGGCCTGGAAAGTTGGTTCGGCTGCTCTTCTAGAATACATACCACCACCAATATTGTTATTCCCATTGAAAGATATAATCATTCATTGTGCACTTTTCACAATAACCCCAATATTAAAACGAGTAAACACCAAATGAAGTTAACGAAAGAATACAAACCAATATCTAATATATTAATATATTCCAATATCTTCACTGAATTGATAAAAGCAGAGACGTGGTTATCCCTTGAGAAATATTAATATATTCCAATATTTTCTAATCTTCTTTGAATTGGAGATGATACACGACGAGGTAACCTTTATATGCCTCAATCACAAAACGGAGAATTACGTACAATAACTATACTATGTAGAATTTTATGAGATACAGTAAGGAGAAGAATAGGGTTGAAAAAAATTAGATGACTCTGATTACCATATTGGAAGGTTAATTTTATTGCTCGTAATTCTCACAAAATATACGATATATATAGTTTACAAAGATAAGGCTTGAGCCCAAGATTAATCTTACTACTAAGAATACAGCTAATGATCAATCCTATTGAAATCATACTAAAAATATGTATTGACTAATAATCGTATGATAAATAACTTACATGTAAATAGAGTAAAAGATAAGATTGCTCAAAGGTTATGTCGACAAATATTAAATAGTATGTCAAGTAATATATCACGTTGTTTTAACTTTTAAGTATATTTTCATAGATATAAATTGTTATAGCATAACTAACCGGATACAAACACTATTTTTGCAAGATCCATTTTAAAGCAGCTTCTAAATACTTAATTTTAAGTTGAAGCAAACACCCGTGTATATATACAATTTTGACAAGTATATATACACGGGTGTTTGCCTCATTTATCAATTGGAAATGAAATATTATACTATATTGATTTCGGGGAACTAAGCAAAGATTTCACATGAAAACTTAGAAAAGTGAATTTATATAAACGATTTTGCGGCAAATAACTTTGATAAAAAAGTCACCGTCTTACGGCTTCGCTTTAGGCCTCCGAGACAGTTGAGCCGCCCCGATTGTTATCATCTTTTTCTAAGAGTCCCTGTCACCTTTTTCATGTTTGAAGGAAGTATTGCACCATAGATTTCTAATACACGTCCCAATATCTGGCCTTTTTCATGATATAAATTGTATGATCTTCCATGTGAATCGAACCGAGCCAAAAATTATGAATTTACCAATTCGTTTTAGTTTTATAAAGCAACATAATCAAAACATGAAATGAAGTCATCAAGTATAACATAAGTTTATGAACTTCATGTAATACAAGGCTTATCTCAATCATAAGCATCATCAACAATCTGTCCATGGGATCCTTGTTGAGGGTGAATGGATCTCCAAATCAAAGACGAGTTTTTCAAGTTTTACAAAAGTCAATTCCAAGCGTTTGATTCCGCATTTGACGCTAACTCTAATCCCGGGTTCGCTACCCTTTGCCCTACTGATGTTATCATGCTTC
>BQNB010110818.1:2166-22476 GCA_026074375.1 Tanacetum coccineum | reverse complement strand
TTAATAATACTAAAATTCATTAACTAAATTTCTAAACCAAATTTTCTATCCTCGCGAATTCCTATTATCTAAATACGCAGACATAAACATATAAATACGTACACACATAAAATTTTACCATCATTTTCATTGTCACTAAAATGTGAACATAATGAAATATCCATAACAACCATAACTTCAATCACCATGAGACGATCATGCTCAATGGATTTGTAACCAACTCACATAAGATCACATAAACACATAATTACTATAATACATAATGAAACTCAAATCAATACTAATGGTTGACTAACATGCTCAAAGCACAGTTGTCACATTTCCTACCTCTCAAGAGTTTATAACGTGTTTTTCCTAGGATGACTCTAATTAGTATTCGGTTGACAATGTATGTTGAAGTATCTACGGGGTTACACCAAAACTTGTGAGGTAACGATTGTTCATTCAACATTATTCTACTCATTTCTTGTAGTGTCCTATTTTTCCTTTCTACCACGCCATTTGATTATGGTGTGCGTGGATCCGAGAAGTTATGTGTAATACCATTGGCATTTCATGTAACAATCCATTATTTTAGGTCATTTCACGACTCAATACTTTCCATTATTTATTTTTAGGGTTTTACGCGTTTGATTTTAATTTTCATCGTTTAGTTAAATCGCGTAAACTAAAAATCAACATTCAACGTAAACGGACATCAAACAAGTAAAATTTTACGTCAAGCATGTGTTATATAATTATTACGAGGATAATTTATAACTTTTTATATTTCATTTTTATTGGTTACGTAAAACGTTTACGTTTCGCAATAAAATACATTTATGCATACACGGAAGCACCAATACCTATCTATACTTCAACAAATACCCACACTTATACCAGTACCCAAAAATTACATCATTTTACACTTAATAAGCCTTATGGCCGGTTCTACATAGAGTATAACAAAGATAGATTGTAAACTCTCCACTAGTATCACATCATCTAGTTAATAAACCAACCTGTACAACCTTAAATCCATTTTTCCATAAATTGTCATGTCTTGGTATCCTCCCCTTTGTTCCTAGTTGTTCCCTCCTCCTAGGGAGGAGGAGAGCACCTTACACATTATCCTAATACCACTCCTAAGCCATGGTTTATTAAGGTTGTTTTCTAAATACTCTTGACTATAAAAGGAAGGTCTTAGGTAGCCTTATTCACACTTTCCATTTGCATGTAAAATCTCAAACTCTCTCTTATTTTATTACTAAAACCCACGACTTAAAATACATTATTAGGGTTTCCATAGCTTTAATTCTAGCAAGGTTATAAATATATTAGCATTATCAAGGGTAATATCTAAGGTATATCAAGGTGATTTAGAAGCTTGGGTATTGATTTAGTAAGGGTTTATTCAAAAAAGAAATCAGGGTTTTCATCATTAGGCTTTCGGATTAGGTGTTAGGCATTTTGGTTTGAAGTGTGTGTGGTTCTCTTCTTCAACACTCTGCCTAAGGCCTCAACATAAACCCTAACCTTTTAATAATTATTCTTTTCAGTTTTACATATTTGTTATATTGTAAGCCACCAGCTATATTTAAACTATATTTATAAAAAGAAACATACATGAACAGGTTCAAATGCATTTATCTAATAAGGAGATATATGTTATACAAGTGTAGCATTATTTGTAAAGTTCATTGGAGAAATTAATTTTAAAACATGTTTAATTTATAAATTTATAAATAAATAAATTATGAAGAGCGATTAATTTGGACAAAAGGATAAGCATAATATTAGTGACATAAAGTATGACACAATATGAGTGTTAATAAATAAGTGAGGAGGACTTGTAATAATTTAAGTTATTTAAAATTAATATATATATAATGTATAGTATATATATATATAATCTATAATATAATATATATATAGTATATATAATATAGTTATATATATATATAAATATAAAAATTATTGTTAAATATATATAAATAGATATCAAAACAATTCGTGTATTCTAAAGTTTTGATATATATATATATATATATATATATATATATATATATATATATATATATATATATATCAAAACAATTCGTGTATTCTGAAGACATGTGAATTTTTATAAATTATGAAGTCTACAGTTTCAAATAGTACATTTTATGAGGATTCCAAATCTATAAGGAACTCAAAAAACGAAGCTATAACGAAGAAGTTACGAATTTTACGAGATTACGATAATTAAATATATAAAAGTGTTTTTATAAAATTTATTTTAAAAAAATTGTTACAGTTTGAATTTGATAAAAATATATAATTATTTTATGATGATAGATCGTTTCAATAGAAAACCGTAGATATAAAGAACTCTAAAAACGGAATTAAAACGAAGAAGTTATGAGTTTTACAAGATTTAAAGTTATAAAAATTGTTTTATAAAAACAGTTTGAATTTACTGTTCTGACTCAAATTTTTATAAAATCTGTGAGTATTTTATTTTGATAGTTTATCTCGTCACGATTTCATACATATAAAGAACAAGCGAAACGGAGTTAAAATGAGTAAGTTATGAGTTTTTAAAGATTTTGAATAAATAGAAATTACAAAAACTAATTAGTTTTTATAAACAATTTTCAGCATTTTTATAAAAATGTAACAAGCCAATGCTGTTTAGAAATATAACAGTGGTTTACGAGTGTTTCGAGTCGTTTGAGCTATAGAAAAACAGCTAAAAATAATGTATATAGTACTTATCTATATTTATATAACACTTTTAACTTTTATAAATAATTTTTTATAAAAACGATTAAACTATTTATATTAAATATTTTTTAATAAACATAAAAATATTAATCAGTTTTATTACAAATAATAAATTGCTGGACACGATTTAATATTTTTCTTTACGGATACAAATACTTAAACATTCATTTAACAAGTACGATTTAAATATGGTATTGACTTTTTAAATTAAACAAAAGCTATTAGGTGGTGGTGTAACTCTATTACTTATGATGTTGTATTTATATTAAATAATCTATATATTCGTGCCTTAATTAATTAGGTTGCATCTCGGACTTTTCGCGAGGCATTTCATTATTGAATTTATATAATAATTTCATATTCTACTAGAGGGAGTTCATAGACTCCGTCTTTTATACAATTACAATGATTTACATCACTCTCCGGGATCGTGAGAACATGCATTGTTATCTTACATTTGGGACACAACGAACACTTTAAACAAAATACGAGTTAGCCTAAGTAGCTTTAACCCCGCACTATGCCATGGAATCACTGAACATATTAATTATGGTATTAGCGTAGCTAAATGTTATGAATAGATTTATTTGGGGATTCGCCATCCGTACGGGTGAGTAGCGCTCACTAGTTTCGACCGGATACGAATAACGGACGTATACCAAGCACATTTGGTGTTTGCGGGTTCGTTGAACATCTATACGGGAACTTCTACTTGGCATTAATCTGATATAATACAGTTGCAAGTCTCAGTTTCATGAGCTTCGCGTTATGCGTAATTACATTGAGGATATTGTAGTGTTACCTTTTGTCTTAACTTTGAAAATCTTATGAACATTACTTTTATACATATTTTAAACCGGAATTCTATACCAACTTTATGTTGCTGTTTTAAGCATGTTTTTCTGAGTAATAGGTACAAGGGCAAGGATACATTGGGTGCTCATTTTTGGGGGAGTCTCGGGTATCTTAAAGATTGGTGTCGCATTACAATTTGGGAAATATTTATTATGTATTCAAATCTTTACATTTTCAAGGATGAACAAGTTAAGCTTTGAGCTTTTGTAACAAACAATTTCATGAAATCCAATATATCATTTTCAAACGACTCATTAGAGGTCGTTCTCTCATATCTTGTGCTATTGATCTATGAAGTAACACTCCCGGACCCTTATTCCGCTGCGACCCAATTTAGGGGTGTTACAAATTGGTATCTAGAGCCAAGGTTATAGAGAACCAGGTCAAATGTTTTGCTTGGACTATAACCGTTTTCAAACATTGCATCATACAAAAGCTTTTCTTGGACATACATACACTATTTATTTGCATTGACTGCATACATATCTACGTACATACTTATATTATATTACGTATATTACTATATATGTCTTATATATTATACTTATATAAGTTAATTTTATTGTTACAACAGTCATGTCATCTTTGACGGTCACCTACACGTCTGTTTATTCTGATTCTGAGCCTTGGAGATTTCAGTGGGTATTTGATGATGAGCCACAGTCACCAGAGGCCGCGCCACAGCTTCCAGAGTAGGCACCACCATCACCAGACTATGTGCCTGGTCTCGAGCACCCACCATCACCGGACTATGTGCCTGGTCCTGAGCACCCACCATCACCGGATTATGTACCTGGTCCTGAGTACCCGGAGTACTTAGTACCGTCTGATGATGAGGTACCTATTAAGGATCAACCTCTACCTGCTGATGGTTCACCTACAGCCCTATCACCGAGCTATGTTGGTGACTCCGATCCTTTGGAGGAGGACCCGGAGGAGCATCCTGCTGACGGAGGAGATGATGATGAGGATGAGGAGGAGTCCTCTAAGGCTGATGATGATGAGGAGGACAAGGCCTCCGATGAGGAGTAGGAGCATCTAGCTCCGGCCGACTATGCTACATTACATGCTATTGACCCTGTCCCCTCAGCTGAGGATACAGAGGCATTTGAGATTGACGAGTTTGCTCCTACACCACCACCACCCAGATTACCTCGGACTAAGGTCCATTTTGCTCAGACACGTCTCTGTTGGGCCCGGAAGACTGTCAGACTATAGCCACCTATGGCAACATTTACCGAGGCACTCATTGCTGAGTTTGCTTCTGCACCTACACCTCCATCACCACCACTATCTCCATTATCACCACTATCATCCCCACTCCCCAGGATCCCATCACCATCTACCCATACTAGCCCTACCTATGCTGAGGCACCACTAGGCTATAGAGCGGCCATGATTTGGTCGAGAGTTGCATCACCACCACCTGTACCATCACCACCTTTTATTGTTACCATCTACTACTCATAGAGATGATATTCCCGAGGTGGATATGCCATTTTGGAAGAGAGCCCGTTTCTCTGCTCTCGCTTCCAGGTTCGAGGTCGGGGAGAGTATGACTGATGTTGTTGCTAGACAGGCTAGGTATGCATTGACTAGTAGTGTTGACTACGGATTCATTGATATTGTAGATGCTAGTATCCGTGCTTTTGAGAGTAGAGCGATGACAACCTTGGGGGAGGTCAATGAGAGGGTTACAGATCTGGCTATTACTCAGAGGCAAGATGCTCATGAGCTGCATATGCGTGATGAGGATGAACAGGATGACCTAGCTTTGCTGAGAACTCAGGTTTCTTTACTGACAAGAGAGAGAGGAGATACTTTCGCTTGATGGCTTCTTCTTATGAGCGAGAGGCTGTTATTGCCCGACAAGCATGGTCCTGCTCAGAGGATAGGAGCATGACTCTGGAGGCTAGTATCAGGACACTGGAGGCTCAGGTTAGGACACTTCAGACTCGACATGACAGGATGAAATGGCAAAGACAGGATGCAGGTGATTTAGTGACTACAACATTTGGACGCATTCTTGCATTAGAGGCTAGACACCGAGCTCACACTAGAGATGCAGGAATAGGATGGGCCAGCTGATGCTGGTAGTAGTTGTTAGCATTGTATCATTGTTAGCTATCCTGTATAGCCTGCTAAGTTTTATGGGTAACTCCCAGCTAGTAGGATGTAGGGATCTTGTTTCATCATTTAGCTATTTTTGTATAGCATGCTAAGTATTATGGGTAACTTCCAGCTAGCATGCCTTTAGGACCATATTTTCATTTTGTATCCTATCTGTATTGGTCATTTGTAACCAAACTATCATGTATGATTATCGATATTGTGTGATCTTATTTTATTTATTATGCATATGTCATGTCGTGTTTATGATTGTATGAAATCTAACGTGTATTATATTTTCTTGTAATTTTTAAAGAAAATGCCACAAAGAGAACCACCACCGCCACCACACGTATGACTGATGCCGCCATAAAGGCACTGATAGCCCAAGGTGTTGTTGATGCTTTAGTTGAGTAGAAAGCACATAGAATCAGTGGAAATGGCGATGATAGCCATGAGTCTGGAAGTGGCAGAAGGATAGAGCGAGCTGCTAGTGAGTGCACTTATAGTGACTTCTTGAAATGCCAACCCCTTAATTTTAAGGGTACCGAAGGAGTTGTTAGTTTAACTCAGTGGTTTGAGAAGATGGAGTCTGTATTCCATATTGGCAACTGCAACGTCGCGTGCCAAATCAAGTTTGCTATTTACACTCTTCTTGGAAATGCTCTAACGTGGTGGAATTCCCACGTTAAGACTGTTGGTCATGAGGTTGCATATGGAATGACATGGAAGACACTGAAGAAGATGATGACTGATAAGTACTGTCCAAGAGGCGAGATCAAGAAGCTAAAAATTGAATTGTGGAACCTAAAGGTTAAGGGTACCGATGTGTTGAGCTATAACCAACGTTTCCAAGAGTTGGCACTGATGTACGGGAGGATGTTTCTTAAAGAATCTAATGAGGTCGAGAAGTATGTTGGTGGACTTCCTGACATGATTCAGGGAAGTGTGATGGCATCTAAGCCCAAGACAATGCAAGATGTAATTGAGTTTGCAACTGAGCTGATGGATCAGAAGATCTGTACTCTTGCTGACCGTCAAGCTGAAAACAAAAGGAAGATTGATGATAACTCAAGAAACAACCAGAATCAACAACATCTTTTCAAAAGGCAAAATGTGGCAAGGGCCTACACTACTAGGCCTGGGAGAAGAAAGTATATAGAGGATTTAAACCCCTATGCCCTAAATGCACCTACCATCCTGATAGGTAGTGTGCTCCTAAGTGCACCAACTGCAAGAGGACTGGCCATCTGGCCTGAGACTGTAGGAGTCCAGCTGCTGTGGCCAACAACTAGAGAGCCCTAGGGGCGAATCCAAGGGTTGTCACTTGCTTTGAGTGTGGAGCTCAGGGCTATTTTAAGAGGGATTGCCCTAAATTGAAAAATAACAACTATGGAAACCATGTTGGAAATTGTGGAGCAACAACAATGGCTTATGCAGTAGGGAATGCAGGGAAAAACTCAGATGCCAATGTTGTTACGGGTACATTCCTCCTAAACAACCGCTATGCTTCTATCTTGCTTGATATTGGTGTCGATAGGAGTTTTGTGTCTACTGCATTTAGATCCCTAATTGACATCGCCCCAACTACACTAGACCATGATTATGATGTCGAACTAGCCGACGGGAAAATAATTGGAGTTAATACTATCATACGGGGTTGCACTTTAAACTTTTTAAATCATCCATTCAACATCGATTTAATGCCCATAGAACTTGGTTGTTTTGACGTCAATATTGGAATGGATTGGTTAGTAAAGTATCATGAAAGTATCAGGCAGTATCGGCTGTGATGAGAAGTTCGTATGTATCCCCCTTTGGAATGAGATCTTAAGTGTTCATGTATGGAAGCAACAACGACAAAGAAGTCTTGATGAAACATCATCTCCGTGCACCAAAACTCGAAAATATTTACTGAAAGGAATTCATGCCTTTGCTTGGAGAAACATGATTACCGTAAAAATGCTAAAACAATTCGAGAGAGAAAGACTTGAAGGCTACCAATAGTTCTAAGATTCCAAAGTTATATTCTAGACTTGCCGAATATTTCCACCAACTCGACAGTGAATTCAAATTTATATTGATACTTGTGTTGCACCTAGTACACGGGCCCTTATCAATTACTCCTCAAGAGAAATAATGGTTGGGATCAACTGCAGGAACTTTCCGACAAAGGCTTTATAACACCCAGTTCCTCACCTTGGGGAGCTCCATCATGGTTTGTCAAGAAGAAGATAGATCATTGTCCGGATGTGAATTGAGTTATCAGGGATTTAATAAAGCTAATGGTGAAGAACTTAACCGCTTCAAAGAATTACCATTTATACGATCAACTTCAAGGTTCCGAGTGTCTACTCGAAGATCGACCAGAGACGTGATCATTTAACAACTGAGATTCATAAGAGATGACATCCCGAAGACCACTTCAAACTCGTATGCCATATGAATTTCAATTAGCCATTAGGAGTTTTGACGAACGCACCGCTGTATTTATGGTATCTCAATGAATCGGTGATGCAAGCCAATCTGATAAATTTGTGTTCAACTTTATTGACGATATTCTGGCTCTAACTCAAAGACAAGCAAGAAAGAAGAACATCTTAATTATAATCTTAAGTTCTTAAAAAGAGGATGGTGATGCTGTAATTATCGGCTAAGTGTGAATCTTTGATTCCCAAAGTACTGTTCGCTTGGTCATAGGATTAACAGATTTGGGTATTCACAGTGATCCTGCCAAGATCGAGTCTATGCAAGATTAGCCTCTCCTAAGACTCCAACGAAGATTCGTCAATTTTTAGGTCTTGTCGGTTATTATCGAAGATTCATTAAAGGATTTTCTAAGATCGCCAAATCAATGACCAAGCTAACCCACAAGAAGGTCAAGTTTGATTGGGGTGACAAACAAGAAGCCACTTTTCACTTATTAAAGCAGAAATTTTGTAGTGCACCTATCTTGGCTTTACCTGAAGGAGCTGAGAACTTTATTGTTTATTACGATGCTTCGCATAAAGGATTAGGTGTTGTCTTAATGCAAAATGAGAAGGTGATTACTTATGCATCACGACAACAGTAAATTCATGAGAAGAACTACACGACTCATGACTTGGAGCTAGGAACAATAGTGTTTGCTCTAAAGATTTAGAGGCACTATCTGTATGGAACAAAGTGTACTGTGTTCACTGATCATAAAATTTTACAACATATCATTGATCAGAAGGAGTTGAATATGAGGAAACGTCCTCAATGATTATGATTGTGAGATTCGTTATCACCCAGGAAAAGCAAATGTAGTGGCTGTCGCTTTAAGCAAGAAAGAACGGATTAAACCATTACGGGTTTGAGCCTTAGTTATGACTATTGGTTTGGATCTTCCCAAGTAAATTTTGGAAGCTCAGATTGAGGCAAGAAAACTAGAAAACCTCGAGGTTGAAGATGTGGGAGGTATCCTAGTAGAAACTTCAAGGGAATCAGAAAACCCCAGGAAAGAAAAGTTGGAACCGCGTGCTGACGGAACACTGTGTTTGAATAACAAAAGTTGGTTGCCATGCTATGGTGATCTAAGGACTCTGATTATGCATGAGTCTCACAAGTCAAAATATTATGTTCATCCGAGTTCCGACAAGATGTACCAAGACATGAAGAAATTATATTGGTGGCCCAATATGAAAGCTGATATTGCCACCTATGTTAGGAAGTGTTTGACGTGCTTAAAGGTCAAAGCTGAACACCAAAAATCATCTGGTTTGTTGGTGCAACCTGAGATACCTCAGTGGAAGTAGGATAATATCACCATGGATTTTATCACCAAGCTCCCAAGGACGTCAAGTGGTTACGATACCATTTGGGTAATCGTAGATTGACTTGCCAAGTATGCACACTTTTTACCGATGAGGGAAAATGACTCTATGGACAAATTGACAAGACTGTACTTGAAAGAGGTAGTCATGAGACATGGAATACCAGTCTCGATCATTTGTGACAATGACGGTCAATATACGTCAAATTTCTAGAGGACATTTCAGAAGGATTGGGGTACTCGATTAGATATGAGTACTACTTACCATCCGCAGACTGATAGACAAAGCGAAAGAACCATTCAGACACTAAAAGATATGTTACAGGCTTGCGTGATAGACTTTGGGAAGGGTTGGGATAGACACTTACCGCTAATCAAATTTTCATACAACAACAATTATCACACTAGCATTAAAGCTGCCCCATTTGAGGTACTTTATGGTCGGAAGTGTCGATAGCTTGTTTGCTGGGCCGAAGTCGGAGATGCTCAACTCACCGGTCCAGATATCATTCACGAGACAACCGAAATGATCATACAAATCAAAAGCAGAATTCAAGCAGCTCGTGATCGTCAAAAGAGTTACACCAATGTAAGGTGTAAGCCTTTAGAATTTCAAGAGGGCGACAAAGTCATGTTGAAGGTATCACCTTGGAAAGGGGTTGTCCGTTTTGGCAAACGAGGAAGTTGAACCCAAGGTATATTGGACCTTTCAAGGTGTTAGCCAAAGTGGGAACTGTTGCTTACAGACTCGAACTTCCTCAACAACTAAGCAGGGTTCATAGCACGTTTCATGTATCCCATTTGAAGAAATGTTTATCCGACGAGTCATTGTCAATTCCGTTGGATGAAATACATATTGATGATAAGCTTCACTTCATTGAAGAACCAGTGGAGATTATGGATCGTGAAGTCAAACAGTTGAAGCAAAGCCGTATCCCTATTATCAAGGTTCGATGAAACTATAGGAGAGGTCCTGAGCTCACATGGGAACGTGAAGATCAATTTCGAAAGAAGTATCCGCATTTCTTCACAAAAACCGCACCCTCGACAAGTGTCACATCTTGAGCCTTGCGGACAAGCACCTTTAACGGGGGAAGACTGTAACAATCCGTTATTTCAGGTCATTTTATGACTCAATACTTTCCATTATTTATAAAGTTCATTGATAAATTAATTGTTAAAAAGTTTATTTATAAAGTTTATAAATAAATAATTACGAGGACATGTTATTTGGACAAGAAGGATGAACATAAATATGAGGACATAAAGTATACACAAGATGTGTTATTAATTAAATTAGAGGACTTGTAATAATTTAATTATATTAAAGTTTATAGAAATATATATATATATATATATATATAATAAATTATAATATAAATATATATAATATCATATAGTAATATATCAACACAGTTCGTTTTCTAAGACATAACAAATTTTATAATTTATACGCTACTATTTAAAATAGTACATTTTATGAGGATTCCAAATCTATAAGGAACTCGAAAAAACGAAGCTATAACGAAGAAGTTATGAATTTTACGAGATTACGATAATTAAATATATAAAAGTATTTTTATAAAATTTATTTTATAAAAACTGTTATAGTTCAAATCTGATAAAAATATATAAATATTTTAAGACCATAGATCGTTTTAATAGGAAACCGCAGGTATAAAGAACTCTAAAAACGGAATTAAAACGAAGCAGTTATGAGTTTTACCAGATTTAAAGTTATAAAAATAGTTTTATAAAAACAGTTTGAATTTACTGTTCCGACTCAGATTTTTATAAAATCTGTGAGTATTTTATTTTGATAGTTTATCTCGTCACGATTTCATACATATAAAGAACAAGCGAAACGGAGTTAAAATGAGTAAGTTATTATTAGTAGTTTTTAAAGATTTCGGATAAATAAAAATTACAAAAACTAATTAATTTTTATAAACAATTTATAGCATTTTTATAAAAATAAAACAAAGCTGTTGGAAATATAAAAATGATTTACGAGTGTTTTCGGGTCCGTTTGGGCTATAGAAACATTAAAAAATAATGTAGTAGTACTTATATAATATTTATATACATTTTTAACTTTATAAATGTTATTTTATAAAACAATTAAACTATTTATATAATATCATTATATAAACAATAAAAATATTAAATCATGTATTATTAACAAATAATCAATTGTTGGACAACAATAATATTTTTCTTTAAGGATACAAATACTTAAACATTCATTTAACAAGTACAATTTGAATATGGTATTGACTTTTTAAATTAAACAAAAACTATTAGGTGGTGGTGTAACTCTATAACTTATGATGTTGTATTTATATTAAATATATTATACTCATATGGCCTATAATTAATTAGGTTGCATTCGGATTTCGCGAGACGTTTCACTTACTTGATTTATATAATCAATTCATTTCACTAGAGTTGAGTTCATAGACCTACTTTTATACAATTACAATGATTTACAACTCTCGGGGTGAGAAACATGCATTGTTTTACATTTGGACGCAAGTACACTTTAAACAAATTACGAGTTTGCTTAAGTAGCTATAACCCACTATGCCCATGACTTATATTGTTAAGTACTGGTAGTAAGCGTGGATGTTATGAATAGATCTATTTGGGATTAATATCCCCGTTCGGGTGAGTAGCGCTCACTAGTTTCGGCGGTACCAAACTAACGAACGTATACCATGTCGGATTTGTATGTTGCGGGTTGAACATCTACACGGGCACATTATTGGCATTAATTTGCATATACATACATGTTGTAGCTTCAGTGTCATGAGATTAGCACAAGCGTAATTACATTTTGAGATATTGTATGTGTTACATGTCTTACACTTTGAAATCTTGTGGTCCTACTTTATACATTATTTAAACCTATGAATTCACCAACTTTATGTTGACGTTTTAAAGCATGTTTTTCTCAGGTCAATAAGGTACAAAGGCAAGGATACATTGGGTGTCTTCATTTTGGGAGTCATGTTGCTTAAAGATTTGTGTGCGTTACATTTGGGAAATATTTGTTATGTATTCAAATCTTTACATTTTCAAGGATGAATAAGTTAAGCTTTGAGCGTTTGTATCAAACAATTTCATTAAATCCAATGTATTATTTTCAAACGACTCATTAGAGGTCGTTCTCTCATATCTTGTGCTATTGATCTATGAAGTAACACTTCCGGACCCTTATTCCGTTACGACCTAATTTGGGGGTGTTACATTACAAAACTCTCCAAATCGCACTTCATTATCAAATTCGCTACTGTGGTTGGTTCTTATTGAAACTATTGTACATCCTAATTGGTTTTGAATTTTCTTACTAAATATGTCGAATTCATCGAAGGCTTCGGTTTTATCTTTAAGGAATCTAGTCTAAGTATACCTAGAGTAGTAATCTACTATGACTAAGGTGTAGCGGTTTCCTTCGTAACTCCGTATGATGGATGGACTGAAGATATCCATATGAAGGAGTTCTAAACATCTAGTCGTTGAGACTATATTCTTAGCTTTGTGACTAGCGTGAGCTTGTTTTCCAATTTTACAAGCATCACATGACTGTTGATCAAACTTAAGCTTACGTAAGTTTCTAACTAATTCCTTTGATGCTAACGATTGAATGAGATGCATATTAGCGTGACCTAATCTCCTATGCTATGACATGGAGTTTTCATCAATTGTTGCAAGATAAATTTTTGTCTTTTGGGTTATTTCCTAATTTCATCACATATAAGCCTTTCTTCCTAATACCTCTACCTATAACCTTACCATCCTTAGTGATTTCACTATCATGTTCAGAGAAAGTTACTCTACACTTATTATCACATATTTGTCCTACACTTAGCAAGTTAAATCTTAAGTTATCTACATGTTCTACATTATCTATTTTGAGAGAGTCATTCGAAATCGTACCTTTGCCAATGATGTTACCGCGAAGATTGCTACCAAAAATAACATTACCTCCGTTGTATGCCTTGTAGCTTGAGAAGAGCTTTCGGTTACCCGTCATGTGTTTAGAGCATCCGCTATCCTTTATCCACTCATCGGGTTCCAAGTCGACTCCAAGGCATATCTCATTTGATGCTTGAGCTACGAGACACGTCTCGTCTTTGACCTTCTCATCATCTTCTTCACCGCTATCACTCCAAGAACCTCCGACGAACGCTCTTTGGTTCTTGTCTTTTGGTGGTTTTGGACATTCTCCAATAAGATGATTTGGATCGCCGCATCTAAAACATTTTCTATCACCTTTACCGTTCTTGTCATCTCGGCTTCTTTGGAACGTCTTTTTGTCGTTCCGAGGTTGTCTCACGAATCTACCTCTTCTCTTAAAGAACTTCTTGAAGTCTCTAACCGCCATGGCGTATTCTTCGTCTTCACTTCCGGAAGTCGAACACTCCTCATCACTAGATTCTTTCTTAGCCTTTAAAGTAAGAGATTTTCTTTCTCCCTTAGCTTTGACTATTTCAGAATCTTTCTTGATGATCATCTCGTGAACTTTGAGATTCCCGATGAGTTCATCAAGTGACAGTGATGTTAAGTCTTTCGACTCTTCAATCGCCGTGACCTTTGCTCTCCATTTAGGATGTAGAACCCTAAGAAACTTTCTAACATAATTATTTCTAGAATAACCTTCATCAAGAGCTTTTAGACTAGTAATGATAGTATTAAATCTAGCAAACGCGCTATCTATAGATTCGTCTTCAGAAATGACGAATTGTTCATATTGTTGTACCAAAAGGTCGATCTTGTTATCTTTGACTTGGTTATTACCTTGATGGGTGATAAAATTTTTTTTCCAAATTTCTTTTGCCGTATTACACATGAAAATTCTTTCATATTCTTTTATTGGCAAAGCATTGTAAATAACCATTTTGGCTTCGTTATTTTTCGCAAGCTTCTTTTTAAGATCATCACTTTGTTTTTCAAAAGGGATAACCTCATATAATTTGGTTTCCGGATTTTGTTGAATAGGTCGAAAATCACCGTTAGTAATAACATGCCAAAGATCAAGATCTTTTGATTTAACACATGTCTCAAATCTATTTTTCCAATAAATAAAACTATCACTTTCAAAAAGTGGTGGTCTTTGCATGGATTACCCTTCTAGATATTTTTTGAAATCCATAGATCGATCCAAGCTTTAAAATACAGTATATTTTAAAAATCTTGAGTGACCTCGGCTTCTGATACCAATTGTGGAAACTAGAAGGGGGGATTGAATAGTTTACCAGTTCGTTTTACGTTTTAATAGTTTGCTTTCAAAATATTTAGATTCGAGTTATATGTTCAACCAATCAACGATATGAATCAACAATGTAAATATCTAAACTAATACTAAATAACAATGACAATAATATAAAGAGATAAGGAAAGGAACAATCAAACCAAGACGCCAAGATTTATAGTGGTTCGGCTATGAAGCACCTCTTCGCCCTACTCCACTCCCCGAGTATCCTACTCGAGATTTCACTATGTCAACAAGCTCCCTTTAGGCGGAGAAAACCGTTTACACGTCGCATACGTTATTTTTCTAACATCTAAGCTAAATGTCGGAGTCTAATCTTAGCTTAGAACCGATCTTCCACTTTACCAAGCATACACATTCACAAGATTCTACACTATCGGATTTACACACAATCCAAATCACACAAATACACAAGATATACATAGAGATTTGATACTTAGAAGAAGTGAGGAGAGATCACTAAACTAAACAATTCAGTTTCTTGGCGAGATTTACGATGTCTTTTCTTTGCACTTGATATAGAGGATAGTGAGAGAAATGAGAAGAGAGGATTAGGATCACTTGAAAAACAAGATCAAACAATGTTAGATAGTGATCAAGAGATTTAGTGAGAGGAAAGAAGTTTTTAGAGAGGAGAAAGAAGACTGGAAAAATTCATGCAACAGGAGGTGTGTTTTCCTGCCAGAATAGAAAATGTGCAGTATTTATGACAGGATTTTACGGCGAGCTGTGGGGTGGTGCCCGGCGGATTCCCTGTATATCTGGGGGCCGTTAGGCCTATAAGGGGGCCGCCACTAGACTACGCTCCTGTTTTTGTCTTTTTGTGGGGAAAGTTGTATCTGGTATAGAAGCTTTCATTTTGGGGGGAAAACCAGATTCAAATTTTATTATTTAAGTAAAACATTTTCTTTTATTAGAAAGTATTTTTATATATTTATTTTGTAGAAATACTTTTATGAAAATGTAATGGTTAAGAAAGAAATATTTTCTTGATCACTAATCATGTTTAATGATTTGTTTGTACATACCTTAAGTGATCACTAATCTTAGAAATGGAATTTTATGATTAATAATTTGTAAACGTTTATTTTTATCGTAAAAGTTTTACATTTTGTTATTATCAAAACGTTAAGAAGTCAAAAAATATAAATAACGTTTTTAGACATTATTTATATTAACAAGTTCTAAAATAAATGTATCTTTGAAGATGAACACAAGTACGCTCACAATTAATCAAATATTATTTTGACTCGCTAAAGTTTATTGATTGATTGAAACGAGGTTTTATAATTCGTGCTTCGCCGCGAAGCGCGCGAGATTAACTTTGCAACGGACCGATAACTAAAATGACTCATTGTGTTAATTGTTTACGGAAATAATCCTTGAGGTTAGCGTTCTATTGCAAAGTTAGTCATTAAGGATTAACTTTGCAACGATCTGATAACCTCAAGGACTATTTCCGTAAAAAAATTTAAAAATGTTAAACTTCAACATGTTTTATAAAATCGTACGTATTTAAAAAAACATTGCAATATTGGGCTCCTTTTGTTCGCAATTCGACGATGTTTTCAATGGCATATTTTTTTACGAATAAATCGATAGATATACTTTCCATATTTGATGCATTAAGTTTGTTAAATTGTTATATAAAATAATCGTAAATAGGTAAAAGTTAAAGGTCGTTTTATAAACTTTACGCATACTTTGAAGGTGCGTTTTGTAAAAAAATATTTTACATCGAAAGTAGTGAACTTTTTTTTTAAATATTGGCTCGTTCCTAATTACTGAGGTTTAGTATATATCGATAATTTGAAATGAACATTTAGTTTGAACAGCTAAAAAAAATGTGAACAATAATTTAGATATGAAAAATTGTTTAACGTGAGGAGTGTTATGACTTACCTATAACACCGCGATACTTTGCCCTCTTAGTATCAAGATTATTATGAAACGGAAAAGTGTAATTCATCGTTAACAATAATTCCGAGTTACTGTAGCTTTGTTAGTATGTATAATAGAATTCCAAAAATTAAATGAAAAAGTATAATTCATTGGTTGCAATTTTGTTTGATTGACTGGCCGTGACATCAAGGGTAATAATGTGGATGTCAGACAAACGTAGTCAGACCACTTTCTATTTTCGGTAAATATGTCATGATGGCAAGTGTTCGTTGTTACTGTCGCAATTGCGAAAAATCTCAAATTACATAAATTATCTTAATCAGTATTTGAATTGGTAGACATATCCATAAATCTTGTAATAATGACATGCCATTGGGGATTTTTTCAACCAACAACTAAACAAGATGTTATACTGCATCATGGTTGTGTTATTGCCTAGCCATTACTAACAGGCGTGGTTGAGTTTTAATTTTGTCAACGAGATTTACATGCATCAATGACAGTTATTTGGTGTTATTGTTAAGAAAGACATTTTAGTTATCGAGGTGTTATTGGTAAGATGATGAGATGACATACTAATAATGGTCATTGATGTATTACTACAACTAGCGCCTCTTACTATTCTTTCCGTCTCATGTTATTTGTTCATAAATAAAGAACGTCAAAATAATAATATATATAATTAGCGGAAGTTTTAACTGTTATATAGTCTATTTTATACTCATTTTAGGGCCCGTTTGGTTGATGGTCTTAGACTTTGGTTTAGGATAAAAAATTAAAAAGTGTTGTTTGGTAGTCATTTTGGCTTCTACTACTTTGGCATCAAAATCAAATAGTCACTATTACAAAAGAAGACACCATCGGTAGGTTTTGAAAAAAATAACGAGTCCATATCATTAATTCTCTCTATCTCTCATACAATAATATTAAATTTAATTATATATTATTAATAAAATCACTTTTAATATATATTACTTTTTAAATATTATCTTTTCTCTTTTACATTAAATCAAAATTCAAATTCAAATCCAAATCCTAATCATAAACCCATCTATCAACCAAACGGGCCCTTAACATTGCCGGTAAGTAGTTAAGGCTGATATGAGAAAAACCGTCCCTTATTACAAGTTAACCTTACTAATTTTGCTTGTGCCCAATTAAGTGTCTAATTTCAAATTAAAACGAATCAAAGCACTTTAAAAACAAAAGGAAGACGTGATTGATTCACTGTGAAATCTTTGTATTTTTTTTAAAACGGTGTAGTAGACACTGATTTAAGGACGGGTGAAGTGTCCAATAACAATAGTGATGTATACAATAAAACTGAGACGGAAAAAATATACGTTTAGCCTATCATGAACACGTAAGTTTGTAAATTTGAGATTTACGGGTTTCCATACACATTATTTGGATATGAGGATCAGGTATCTAAAGATGATTACCTTGACTGTGTACCTATTTCTCCATTAACACAATTTCTTCGATAAATCTAGGTGCGGTAAGACATGGTCCTTTTTGGATATATGTTTAGGCGTAAAATCAGTTAACCTGAGAGTTCAATCGGTTGAAGCACCGAACCGGATAGCACTGTTTGTTATAGAAAAGTACAATATATACATATATTTGCGTTATAGCTGTTGTTTTAAACATACCGTATTCCAAACAACACGTTATGATGTTAATTGTCACGGTTATACCTTGTATATATAGCTGTACCTCGTGCCATGTACTTGTCAAATTTAACTTCTATGTTGAATAGGATAGAAAACTCATTTGACAGTGCCTTTACCACTATCTGAAAATGCAATATCTATTAATTGTCCCTTTTCTACTTCTTTTCAATAAAAGATAACTCGATAAGTAAACTTTAATAGGCGTTTGGTTTAATTAGCATACAGAATCATATATAAGTTTGATATAATGGTAGAATAACAAATGAATGTATCAAAAATTATATTTCGGTTTATAAATTATGGTTAAAACGGTATGTCCTCCGAACGACAAATTAAACTTGTCCCTCATAACTAGATGAGCGAGGTGCTTTTTCTCTAGGCGAACCGTAACACTACTAAAGAGTGCGTACCGGATGTCCTATAAGTCGAGTTGGTGCACTATTACGTGGGTCAGATTCTTCGGACCTCATACGTTGTCACATAACATAATACGTAGTAGAAAATATAACATAAACATGTGAGTGAGTCGACCATACACGATTGAACAGTCGACTTGAAGAATCTTACTCATTAATCCACTTACTTTTTCATTTTAACACATCTATAGTAATAAAAGTAATCATTTAAATGGACATTGTGAATTTTGCAATCATAATGAAACATATCATGTGAAATGTTAATCATAAAAATATATCTTTTTCACATGCAACAAAACAATAATCTTTCTTGGTTAAAACCAAGTAAAATGTTTTGAAATGTAAATCCCTCATTTTTGTTAAGAACCATACAACATGCAATGAATAGTGTAAAATTAAGTGGTTTATAGTTGTCATGCATTCAAAAGTTACTATAATTATACTCTTCTTTATATTGTCTTGCATTCTTTTCAAAAAGGACCACATACTTCAAGAAGAGAATTGTTTTTCTTTTGAGAAATACTTGAGCCAAAAGGTTCACTAATACTTGCTTTATGTAAAGCTAGCATGCCCTTTGCTAGAATCGATTCTCACACTACATGAAAATAAGTGTGTAGGGTATATTTTAGTGTCGCATTATACTAAATTCGATAGACTTTACAGTTTTTACAAGATATGATAGTGATTTGATTCAATTATAAACCGGATAGCATTGTTTGAATGATAAAAGTGATGCAACATGCAAGCTTTCATTCAATATGATCAATTGAAACGATAAAAGTTAGTTTCTTTTTAGCTAGGTCGGGATACGTAATCTAGAGTAACGTTCCTAGGATGATATGGACCTTCATTAGTGAGAATTTAACTTTTTGGATATGAGAACTTTGGTTTATGAGAAAGAGATGTTAATATGCGAATTCTATGGCATGAGTTACAAGATATGATAGTGATTTGATTCAATTAGTTCTCATTTTACTTGCAATCTAGTATGCTTTTCAAGAATAAAACATACGAGGTTTTTCTTTTTTAGGTTTTAAAGAGGGTGGGTCTTAACTAAGATGTACGAACGAGGTTTCTTCTTCTGGTTTTTCGATCCATTCAGCTATCACCAAGATATTATTCTGATGAGATCTCAACCCAAGATTTGCATTAGGATATATCTTATAAAAGAGGATTCCTTGTTTATCTAATGATATATTCAATGACATGTGAACTAAATGTAATAGTGGTTCACTTTATTTATTTGCAAGAATTTCACTTTAGTTTAAACCAAGAAACTGATGGTATAACTTGTACATATATAATAACTGATGCAATGTGTTTTCAAATTAAAAATGTTGCAATGACAAGAATTTAATTTACATGTATGTACAATGTGCCTTAGGTTATGAGATTTTATTGTTCATGAAAAAGACCAGGCTACAGAGAAATGCAGTGCATGTATTTTCACTATAAAAATGTACATGACACATACTTTATGTAACAAGTGCTAAATATTTGTATCAAGAGATTGTCTGGTTGAAACTGATCGATAAAAAA